>PYSP01000059.1:68552-149781 GCA_003049395.1 Pseudohalonectria lignicola | reverse complement strand
GGTCCACTCCTGATTTGGGAGCCCCGAGATCGCTGGGAAGATGCCTGGCGAGAACAAGCTTTTCTCAAGCTTCTCAGAGTTTTTGCTAAGAGACGGTCCGCATCCTGGCGGCGTCTCTTGGCTCTCTAGCCTGAGAAGCGAGAAATTTCCCTCAGCCTGCTGCCGTAAGAAACAAGCCGCCAAAGTGCCTGAATCCAATCAACCTGACACAGCAGGATTTGTTGCGGGATCCTGTAGTCGAGGGTACGGAAGGTAATCGCGAAGAGATCGACGCACCGGACGCTTCGTTCGGTTGAAGTAACTCTCCGATCGGACTCGACTAGCTATAGTTAACCCCGCCTGTACTGCCAGTGCATTGCTAAAAAGGTCAAGTAAAAATTATGGAAAAGGACGAAAAAGACCTTGGTGGGGCGGTAGAGTGGGTGAGTGGGGAGACCCTCAAACCTGCCTGTGGCGACCGTTGCAAGCCGCAGCGCCGCCCACGCATCCTGCGATCCTTCCTGCCAGAGACGGAATGAGCACGTACCCGACATGTGACGAAATAGCTCAAGTAAGCGCAGGCTTTTTGGTAGAGCTGGAAACGCCAAGAAGGTAAACTCTATGCATTCAGAGAAGCCAGACCGTTCGAGACCCCGACTTTTCCCAGTGCCACCAGACTTTTCAGCGAGCCACCTGACTCTAGATCCAAACTCAAAAACCGTCGACAGGATCAATGACCGTACAGACTCCCCCATCGCGTGCATAAATAGATGTAGGATCCCCTTTAGTCCTGGAGCTAGACAAACCTGCCTACCATTTTTTTATCGATTCCGATTCGCCCCAGACATCATTACCGTTGACCATCGCAAGTCCAGCGCCCAGAAGGGCGATGACGCGTCAGCTGTTCTTCCCTCTCCAGACAGACCTACCACGAGGCCAACCTCGACCGACGCCTAGTCCATCTGGTCGACAGTCTGCTCCGTCCCGTTCGTCCCATTCCTCGCCTCGCCAGTGACACTAGTGCCATCCTCCTCGGAGACCGCCGCGCACCAGCCGAACTGGTCCCGGACCTTGCCCAGCTGGATCCCCTTCAGCTGCGTCGTCAGCCTCGCGCATATGGGCCCCGCGTCGTCCTGCGCCTCGGGCATGTACGCGACCGTCTCCTGGCCGACCAACACCTCGAGGCGGGGGTGCTGCTTGAGGCACGCGGTGAGGGACTTGCGGTCTAAGGGGCTGATCCTGCGCGTGATGGAGCGGATCGGGACGAGAGCCGCCGCGGTGCCGGCCGCCATGATCTCGGTGAAGCTGGGGAGCTCGGAATATTTGATCTGCCGGGGGGAGTGTGTGACGAAGGACGGCGGATGTCAGTGACAAATGCCCAGCCAGCCCAGACGTAGATGGACAAGAGGGCGGGGAATGGGGGGTTGATGCCAGTGCACCAGGGATGCTTCCTCACCGATCGCCTCTCAACCTTCCACCCGAAGCTCCTCCCGATATCCTGCACGCTCTCGCTCGTCACGCTGTTTATCACACTCTTTGAGTCGGGCACCACAAGCGTGACGTCCTCCCCGTCGACGAGCGCCCCGATGAAGCCGCTGGTCGAGAACTCGTCCACCTCTTCGTGCGTGGCCGAATCGAGGTGCAGCGTGATGCCGAACCCCTCCGCGCGCGCCCTGTCGCTCCACCTCATCACGGGCGCGTAGTTGCCCCCAACCTTGGCGCTGCCCGTCCCGTTGGGCGCCGCCCGGTCGAACTCGTCCAGCACCAGGGCCCTGACGGGCCGCGTGCCGTGGTAGACGCCCGTCGGCAGCACGTACACGCAGAAGGCGTACCCCTCGGGTGGGCTGAGCCCCAGCTGCGCCGACGAGCCGTAGATCTGCGGCCGCACGTACATGGACGCGCCCGTCTCGTGCGGCGGCACGAACTCGGCGTTGAGGGAGACGGCCGCCTTGACGGCCCGGACGAAGAGGTCGACGGGCACGCGCGGGATCGAGACGAAGTCGGCTGAATGCTGCATCCGGGCCGCGTTGCGGTCCGCCCGGAAGACCTGGATTGCCCCGTCGCCGGGCGTGCGGAACGCCTTGAGCCCTTCGTAGGCCTGCTGCCCGTAGTTGAGCGCCGGGGCCATGCCGTGGATGCGGATGTACGGGTCGGTCACCCATTTGAGCGGGGTCCACTGGCCGGTCTTGACGGAGTAGTGCGACTCGATGTGGCCGTTTACTGTGGTTTGGACGAGAGACAGGCCCGACGGTCAGTCCAGGAGACACGAGGTCTGGGAAAACTGGCGGTTCGAAACTGGGTAACGGCCTGCGGGGGTCAATGGCGGACACTAGCTGACCTTCTCTGACCTTGAAGCCGACATTGGACCAGTCAATCGTGTTGACCGGCGGTGGGGGGAAAGGGGACATCGTGGGCTTGCGAGATCGGCTAAATTCACTAATTGCCGCTGTCGCCAGTTGTACGTCGAGTCTCGGGATTCGATTGCGATGGCACCAAAGGCAGCAACCGTATTCCTGCGAAGATCAATAGGTGCAATTGGCCAGGATATGTAGCTGTAACGAAGAATATTGTAGCCCGAAAGGAAATATCCTGCAAAGCGACAAACACGATAATGGGGCGGTGTGTCAGACCCCTCGCAAGACCGCAGGTAGGCGAAAGAAAAAGTTGAGAGCATGAAATCAAGCTCGCGCGCCGAAGTCGCAATGGATGGTGGGGTTGCTCCGGGTTTGTCACCGTCGGATTTTGTGTTCAACCACCCAGCGTCTTGCCCTGAAGAACCGCCGCAGCTTGGCGACCCCTGATTTGAGACGGCCCGGGCCAAAGAACCCCTGACCGTTTGCGGAGCTGTTCTTCAATGGCTTCGCCGTATCTAGCAGTCGTGCAAGCGCGGGAAGGCAGTTTGGGTAGGTATAAGGATTTATTATCCAGTAATTATAATTAATCTGGCCAAAGAGATTCTGTTAATATCGATCGGCGTTTTCGCCGAAGCATTTGGGCCTGTCTACTTCATTCCCTATCTTCCCAGGTAAGTAGGTGTAGTTGGATGACCCATTAAACAAAGGATTCAGGACCGTGGGTCGCAAGCTGCTTCCCCGCTATGACTAACCTTAAAGGCGATAAAATTTGCCATAGTTTAGTACCAAATTTAGAGATCCTAATTAACAAGATAAGGACGAATTCGTCGCTTTAATATCAGTTGCAACCTACCTGTCGTAGTCTCGCCGGACTTAGCGTTTACAGTCACCACGAGTCCTGCGAGATGGACATGGAGAGGGATAGAGACGTAGGGTAAAGAGAAAGATAATTATGAGAGTAAACCGACCCTGAGCTTATAATGTAGTGAGGCAAGAGTTGCTAAAACGCCTAATGATACATCCTATAATGAACACGTAGAGTCTCGTTTCGCACTCTCAAACAGCTCCTCTATCCCCAAAGAGATCAACAACGCTCCATCCTCGCGGGATCCTCCCCCGACTCAGTGTCTGAGCTTCCACCCGTTTCGCCATAGCTAGTGGCGTAATACCGTCCTCATCCTTCGAATTGACGTCAGCACCGCGGCTGAGAAGCAGTTCGACCATGTCGCGCATCCCATAGCCCATGTGCCTGACGGCAAACCATAACGGAGTCCGACCATTGTCATTGCGTGAATTAACGTCGGCGCCTTTATCAAGAAGAAACTTGGCCATTTCGTGTCGCGTAATGTCCCAGATACTGGCGACATGCGATAGTGGCGTCCGGCCTCCCTTGTCTTTCGAGTCAACGTGGGACCCTCTTTGGAGCAATGACCTAACGACATTCATATGACCCAACACGGCAGCATGAGAAAGAGCAGTACGCCCGCTCTTGTCTCTGTGGTCAAGGTCGGCGCCTTCTTCCCAAAATAGTTCAGCGACGTCTGTGTGACCTTCGGCAAGGCCCAAGAAGAGCGCTGTTTCATCGCTGTCGTTCTGCCACCCAGCATCCGCCCCTTTATTCAGAAGCAGTCTGGCAATAGCCACATGTCCCCCCCTGCATGCCCTCAAAAGGGGTGTGTTCCCGTCCTTGTCGGCCTGGTGAATGTTGCAGGCTGGCAAAAGCATTTCCACAGCCTCCAGGTTGCCACGCTCGGCTGCGTATGACAGCGGCGTCCGACCATATTCATCAGCCTGATCGACAATCGAGGGCGCAAGATTAAGGATAACTCCCATAATCTCGGGATCGTTCGCCTCCGCTGCGACGGAAAGGAGCGTCCGCCCAGTGTCTCTCCACGTGCAGCCCCAATCGGTAATCGAGGAGCTCTGCACAATCAGCCGGAATGTGTTCGCACGACCTGGCGATATGGAGTCACATGTCGCAAACAGATAGTCTGTGGCTGGGCTCGTCCGTTCATTTTCGCTGAAATGCCGCAGCAGAAATGCCACACAGGCTTCCGACGAGTTTTTAATTGCGTAGGAGAGAAGGTCTATTTTCCCGGCATAGCGCAGTACAGCTTCTTCACGGGACGTCGCAAGGAACTCGTTCAAATTGATTCTCCCTGTGCTGTAAAGAAGGTGTAGGATGGCGATATCGGCGACCACTAAGGCTTCCTGTAAGGGCGACCGCCTTCTTATGTTGTGACCCTGAAGTTCGGATCTGCCCCATGTTGAAGAAGATAGCAGCAGATGTCAAACTTGCGTACCCGAATTGCTAGTAGGAGCGGGTTGATGGAACTACTGCTTTTGAATGGGGCGTTGATGGCTTTTCCTCGGAGAAAGGCTTTGACTTTGGCGAGATTCCCCGTGGAGATTGCTTTCTCGAGGCTGATATCGCCGTCTGATGAGCCGACTGGGAAGTCTTCCACCTCTTCGGTATGATGGATGTTCCTTTGGTGATTTTCCAGCGTGCTCTCGCTGTCGAAGCCCAGTGCCGCTGCGAAGCAACTCTCATGCGGGCACCGGTACGGGCGCTCATGGGAGTCGATATGACGGTTGCGGTCGTCGTCAGGGCCGAGGCCGGCATGGAAGTGATGACACCAGGGTTTTGGACATCTCGGACGGAGTTGCCCATATATCAGCTCCAGGTGCGTTGCCTCGGATGCGCTGAGTTGCTCCTTTCTCAGCCGGTCGATTCGGTCACGAATGAGGGAGATCCTGTACTCGAATGTGAGTTTGTTGCTCCGTTCCCTGTTGTCTGCCGGAAGCTTTCTCAGTTCGGAAAGAATATCCTCGTCGGTGTGCTTTTTCTCTCCAACTCTTAGAGGCCATGCGTCCACGGACCTCGAATAGTTGGACAGGAGTTTGGAGACTTCCTGAAACGGGATCATCCAGCTGTCCCTTGCATCTCGATTCGTGGAGATCAATAGCTCAAGATGATACCACCAGTGGGCTGTGGCATACTCAAGAAAACCGTAGTAGCCCTGGAGGATCTGCTCCCGGCTTTCATCGGAGGGTACGACTATCGCGAACGGTGTGGAGGTGAGGTAGCGACAGCAGAACAGAATCATGCTTGAGTGTTCCTGCTCGACTGATATCCTCCGTGTGTGGGCGAGGTATCTAGGATCGACTACGTCAGTTGTCTGTGTGGAATTGCGCCACCGTAGCGAAGAGGCAATCTGTCACAGAAGAAGCGATTGGGCGATATGGGAATTGAGGGATCAATTGGGGATCAATATATTGATGCAATACCATTTTGTTGTAGATTTATTAGCTTGATATTGACGTTGTTGATTGCAGTTGTTTCTTTCCTAGTTGTAGAGGCGGGCGGGGATTTCTCTTATCTGGAGAGTCACCTGACTTTCCGCGTGACACACCCCCCCAGAAGGAGCCCACCGGGCACCTTCTGTATCTCGCAGTTGTCCATATATTAACGGTATCGTCACCTCTTTCCCAATAACAACAAAACAGGCCCCGTGGAGTTGCGGCTCTGCTGCTTGTCGTGGTCGGAGGCCCTACTTAACCTCCGGAGCCTCTGGCCGGTCCCGGGCTGTCTGATCTCCGGATTGGCCGGGAGTCCGGGGCAGGCGGGGCTCTTATTGAGGCTCGGCGGGAAGGCCGATCCGAGGTTCACCCGGATAAAACTGATTGGTCAGTACCGCCTGGGGGGTCCGGGAGGGGTATTCCTGCCTCTCCTCCGTGTATCAAACCCTCCAGGCGGTCCCCGTTGGCGTTGGTGAGCATGGGGAGGGCTGTATCTAGTCGGTCCAGGTGGTCGGATATATCCACAAGTCCCATAAGGGCCTGGGAGTCCGTTAACCGACCCCCTTGTAGCGCTTTGGTGAGACCATTAGCGAGTATGGCGTTGGTGGGCACGTAAGTGACGTCGATCCTTCCCTCCTGAACCTCCTGTCGCAGCCAGTGGTTGTATATATCGACGTGACGGAGTCGGGTGGTCAATGTGGCGATCTCCTCGGTGACCAGGCGTATGGTTTATTGGTTATCGCAAAAGATCGAGATCCGGGAGTCGTCGAGGCGGACCCCTAGCTCGCTCACGAGCCTGCTGACGAAAAGGGACTCCTTAGCCGCCTGAGCTAATGACAGCAACTCCGCCTCGGTGGTGGAGGTGGTGACAGTCTCTTGCTTGCTGGCCTTCCAGCCCACCACTCCCCTAAAGAGCTTTAGGGCGTACCCCTGGGAGCTTTTCCGGTCAAGGCTGTTATCGGCGAACGAGGCGTCGCTGTAGCAGACCATCCCGTCGATCTCCGGGCCTGTTCCTCCAAATTGGAGACTTAGGTTCTTAGTAGCCTCCAGGTACCGTAGGACCCGGTCGGCCGCCTCGTCGTGTCGGGTGCCGGGGTTGGTGTTGAATCGGGAGAGTCGGGAGGTTGCAAAAGCCACGTCAGGTCTTATGATGACGGCCGTATAGAGGATGGAACCGACTTTCCGTAGGTAGGAAGTGACTGCGGCCGGCAGAGCGGTCCCGGGGTCCGGGAGGACTCTTAGGCGGTCATGGGTGACGTATGTGACGATCAGGGTCTACTGGTATATAAGATACCAGTGGGCTTAATCAACGGGTTTGTGTTCGGGTACGAGTACAGCGAGAGGGTAAGTAAGGCTTGGCAAACTTGGCAAGCCTACCCTTGATCCAATTCTTCCATTTTTCAACAAGATGTATTATTAAGTTAACTACTGAAGAGCTAACTAGCTGTTCTATCTTTCTAGGTAGGGAATGTGTGTCCTTTATATATCCGTAGCTCTTCCGTAGTAAACGGTTGATCTTCTTGATCTCTAGAGATCACAGAGATCACTGCTCTGTTTGATCTCTAAAGATCGCAGAGATCATTGCCGGCCGGCGCCTTTGCCGGCCGGGGAGTCCTGGTCACGTGACCGCTTGGTCCGTGCTTCCTGTGGCCGTCTCTTCAGGCCAGGCCCGTGGGGCCAGGCCCGCTTAGGCTTCTTTGTTCCGTTTTCCCGTCCTTCGTTGGCCCTGGATGTCTGGTCGTAACACACTTGGCCGACGATTTGCGGTTCGCTCTGCTCGTTGTGCCTCCAATGCCCCATTTCGACATCCAGGTTGATAATCCCAGCGGTGTGTCGTTTATGCAGGCCGGGCCAGGCAGGCTCTTAGCTCTTCTACAAGAAATAGGGGTTTCGAGTTCAAGTCCAAAACCCATTGGCGCCAACCTAGCCAACGACGAGGATTTAGCGGTAAGGATAGGTCGAAGGATGTGTGGAGGGGATAATCGTTTGGCGTCAATAGTGTTGAAAGGGAAACAGAGCCCCGCGGCTTCCCCACCTAGTAGTAATTACCTTGCCTACAACCGCCTCCTTGCTACCCGACACCCCAATACCAGTCTTATTCATTTTATTGGTCCTTCCCTCTCTTTGAACTGCCACGAAGAGAACTTCCCATCTGTGGCACTTCAAGCCAGTACTGATGTCTTCTAGCTTTCATCAAACCGCCGTCAATTTCCAGAAAGTTTCTTTGCTCGTAGTAGAGTACTTTAGAGTTTGGCGGGTCATCCTCTCCGTTGATAACCACTTGGGCTACCTCCTAGCGAGTTAGGTACCTAGGCAGAGATCTCTAGCGGACGGGGGTACGATGACGGTGAGATCGGCGAGCACATCGGACATGTCAGACAAGGGAAAGTGAAGGTTAACTTGATGACGGCCGTGGGCATGTAGATCATGACATAATTAACAAATGTGGTTCAAGCCTCCATTGGATGGAGATCTCGGTGTGTCAGACCAATGAAACAGGCAAGCCAGCGGGGCCGGGAGCACACGGTGGTACAGTGAGCGACGAGAGGTGGATACTGGATACAATTGTACAAAATATCGTCGACTCTAGTTAGCACCCATTTGCAGTAATTGTGCACGTTAGGTATAGGAAATATCAAGTAATCCCACCGCCGTTTGCCCCTGGCTCTGTCCTGACGGCAGGGACTTGACAGGTGGAGGGAGCAGCTCGTTCACTGGCCGTTTCGGAGGGTTGTCCGTCACCGCTAACAAACATGAGGTCCAAAATGAAGGAATTGCCATCGAGTCTCTCCAGTGAACTTCAGATAATTCCCATTCGATCGTCTAATATGTCCAATGGAATGGAGGCAAAGTAACCCCTTGGAGTCTCGGCAGAGACTTATTCACATTGGATCAAAATTTACGAACAAGTCGTCGTGACTAAGGGTTTAGTTGTGGGCTTATTCACTAACCTTCATTTACCATAATTCTTCGGAATCCCGCCCGTCAAGTTGGGGTGCGTGAAAACTGACTTTCGGGGGACCTTGATGGAAAAACGGGGCAAGCAAAATTGTCGAATTTGACCGACACAGGGAGACACTCGAAACGGAACTCCTGGAAAAGCGACGGTCAGCTAGCGGTGAGCCGAATGGAAGCGCAGCAAGCGGAATGGGTTGATGCCACTCTTCAAGCAGCGAAACCTACCGAAAACAACTTGTCAAGTGTGTCCGTGCGCCCACCAAGAAGCGAACAGGGGATGCAGGGTCCTGGCTGCCTTCTGGTAATAGTGTAACAGTGATATCTGGTCGGTTCCCATCGCCATTTGCAGAATGTATACGTGTATCTGCTATTGAGGACAACACATGGGAAAATAAGTAAGGTACGGATTCCCTATTGGCATTTCCGTCCACCTTGTGCCCGACAGTCCCCAGAAGAAGACCGGGAAGGACTTACCTAGGCAGGTAGGTACTTACGGGGTAGGTAGGTACATCCGTATCTGACTGAAGGGACTCTTAGTAATGCAGTGAAGGGCCAAATGGTGGGGCAACTTGAAATGGCGTGGCGCCTTCGCTTGCCGCCGCTCGCCGCCGCTTTCTGGCCTCTGTCTCCCATGGGACTTTTTGAAACATCATCTTCATTGTTTACACAGTTGCGACACCACAGCGACTTTGCGATTGCATGTAACAAGAGTAGGTAGGACCCTGAAGAACTATCTTCACGATTCCCTCACAGATGACTACCTAAAGTGCTACACTCCTCTCATCGGCTCCTTGCTCCCGAATACCCTCATCACGAGTCAGACGCGACTTCGACCCACCATCCACATCCTTTCTTCCACAACGACTCAACATACAGACCAGCCGGCTGACCGACCGAACCGACCGAACCGACCGTCATTCACTAGCCGTCACCCGTCGTGACGCACTATTTTGTGCTCTGCCTCGGACAGGAGTCGCAACGTTGCACAAATCACCCAGCCCCTCGACCACCAACGAGACACAACAAGCACAGCGACTAAGCATCGACGCTGATCCACATCACAAGCACCCTCCCAGCAGCACAGTGCCGTGTTGGCTTTGTGTCTCCCTCTCCTGTTCCCCTGGTCAAGCGCCCCCGTCTCCAACAACCAGCAAGGCAGGACTGTTGATCGCGGCACAAAACAGGGCAAAATAAGCCAACTCCCCCCAACGACTCAGTCCAGCAAGCCCAGAAAGCCCAGTTAAAGACAAAACAGGGTCGACGACAAAACAGGGTCCACCTAAACCAAGATAATCATTACCCTCCCCAGCCAGCGAGGCCACTCAGCGTCCCAGCCTGCGACGGACGGGAGACCCTAATAATAGTGTGCCTCCACATCACGGGTACCTAGGGAATACGGGAGCCTGCGAGCCCGCCTGGCCTGCTCTCTGCATCCCGTCACATTTTCCGTACGCCCTTTTACAGTCAGGGAGCCTCTCCTCGTTGGCCGCAATTCGTCACCATTTTCCTCGGTGTATTCTGGTGACTGGCAGTGGTCTGGGTTTTACGATACTCTCCTTGACTCGATTCTACGTTCAACTGCCTCTATCATTTTTTTTTCTTCGAGCCCTGCTCTCCCTGAGGCCCCCAACTCGGCCGCTGGTTCACGCGACACTAGTCTGATCTCCCAAGCCCTACTTTCCCCACCCCGCGTTAAGAAACAAGTTCCTGCCCGTACTTCCACTCCTCGTCCTGTGATCCTCCACCACGCCCTTGCCAGCCGCCGCCGCTACTGCCACCACCACCACCAACCACCATCAAGCCAGACTTGTGAACGGTGGCGATAATAAGCTTTTGGACCGCGTGATGTTGTCGGAGTTATCTGACTATCCTACCGCACATCCTTCAACTTGATAATTCTCCACAACCATAGCCGCAAGCCCAAACTTGTTCCAGCTTTCGCCTTCCTCCTGCATTCTCGTCCCTGTCACTCACTCGTAGCCATCCACCCCACCCTTCGAACGAAACAGACGAGACTGACGAACGAACGAACGCGCGAACGAACGAACGAACTAACGCGCAAACGAGCCACCTTGCAAATAGAAGGGTTGGGAAGCTTTCACATCTTTTACTCTTTCCAAATGGAGGGGCAAGAGCAACAGTTCGGGAGAAATTCGCCCAAGATGGACCGGTCAGACTCTTCGTCCGGCTCCTCAGTCAACAGCCAACCGATCCATACATCAGTTCCAACACGGCCACAACTACCAAGCCGGAAGAGCAGCGGGACCATCATTGTTCCGCGGGACTCGGTCGATGCATCAGGGACATTTCAGATCAAGATCGAGCCAGGAGATGTCCGGGCAATGAGTCCCAGGCGAACAAGCGAAGATATCGAGACTCTGGGCAGGGAAGCAAGAGATGAGCTGCGAAGGTTGGTGTTCCTGCCCGAGTGGCTACTAGCAACCCCTCTTGGCCCTTAGTACGGTTGTCTGGTTGCAAGATTCATTTCGGCACGATCATGTTACTGACGAAAAGCCCCTTCGTGCAGACATGCCAAAGCACTCCAGGAGTCTCTTTTGTCAATTTTCAACAGGATCGAGGCCGTTAAAGAAGAGCACGACAAGCTAGACAATAACAACAAATTCCTCCAGAAGTACATTGGCGACCTGATGAGCACAAGCAAGATCACTGCAACGGGCAGTCGCACCAAAAAATGAAGACGGCCTGGCGTCACGGATCCGAGGGGGGAGGGAAAGAGGATGGGATTCCAGCTCTATGGCAACCATCTCGGGGAGTTGACATAATGGGATAGGCATGACACAACGGACGTGCGCATGCCGACAATGGAGGCTGTGCCTCCGCGGCTGACTGGGGGACGGCTTACCTACGTCATGGAAAGATGGCCACATTCGATGGCTCCCACGCCCGTGTGACGCATATTGGAATCCCACTGCTGAGATCTGCCGAGAGGGTCCGTCTCTTAATCACCCGGCGTTGGGACTGACAGATGCGAAATTCGGACCTGGCCGATTGGGGTTTGCTGCGTCGTTGGCATCTTGCATCAATTCCCCTTTCAGACCTGGGAGGCGCCAGTCTCTTTCAGATCTTCACACCCGCTATCAGCAGTCTCGATCTCCAGCCTCCGTCACACGACACGCACCAGCCTCTGTTTATTGTTCTTTTTGATCGCTGGGTCCATCCATCCTAACCCCGAAGCCTTCTACACATACCACATCTTTCTTTTCCGCATTATATCGGGCACGACACAGCTACCAGCCGAGGGAGGCCCTAAAAGAGGGAGTCACAACGGAATTCATTTGCATTATACCATCAATACATGAGAGAGCGGATTGAATGGCCTCCTCGGGTCTATCCGACTCGACACACCAGGCGTTTGGTTTTCGCTCCTTGGGTACTTTTTCCTGGAGCCATTGGGCTGGTGACAAAAGTCAGGAAGGACATGAAGTCTGGCCTTGAAGGATAGGATGGTCATGTCAACGCCCAATGGTGGGGATGGATGACCATCACTGGGGCAATTCCGGAGTTGGGGCTTGTATATTCGCGTCAACTTTTCTCCTTTTCTGTGGTGGTTCCCACGACGTTGTACTTACATATCTAAGGAGGTCTCGTGGCGTTGAAATGGTACCTATGGTCTTATTTGTTCTTGTTTATCGAGAAGGCCATTTGTTCCTGAATTGATAGGTAGGTCACATGCGACTGCAAGTTCCTGCCTTCAGCATGAATAAGACGGCCGGGTACAAGAGCGTCACGAAGATACTGGAGGCAAATGTTTTCCCCCGTCTTGCCACCTCAAGGCCCTGCATGCCAGTTCTACGTGTGTGGGACGGGAGCACCTGCATTGAAGCACTGACGTCACAACACAGCTTCGCCGAGTCGTGCCGCTTCCATGCTAGGTCGGTCCAGCCATGAAAGGCAGTTCTCGATGAGTCATCTTGAGCAGCGAAGGTGGAGGACCACGGGTGGTCAGAGTAGTTTCCCCTTTGTTTCCCAGATTCGGCACTTTTGACGTTTCTTTTCTCGGCCGTGTTCATGTTGTTTCTCCATCCGGAAGATAGGCCCCATTGGCTACTGTAGGTAGGTACTTAGATACTTGCGATATACGTATCCTAACACTTTGGATGGCACTTGAGTGTTGCAATTCGAAGTGATCATACAACCTCGGAATGGTCGAATGCCACTTTTGGCTGTAGGTCCCGACCTTGCAATAGAGCCTGTGCAGACCAAAGCTCGCACTCCTCACAGGCTTCACGCAACGACCTCCCACACCATGCAATTGCCCCATCTGGAGCGCCTGCGTCCTGTCACGAACGAGACCTGCCGAAACCTGCCACGGCGCTTGCCGGACCGGCCGCGTCCCTGTGCTAGATCCCTTGCACGTGGTCCATCTCCTGGCAAACCTGGCTCACCGCGAAATAATCCTCGATTCAACCAGCCACGAAAGAGCACATCGCAAGAGCACATCTCGAGTCAGTCCGATGGGGTTTCCAAGGTGGGGCCGGAAAAGGTTAACCATTCCGTTCATCATCCATGTGAGGACTCTATTGTTCTCGAGTTTGGTGAGGACGAAAGTCAACAACCGCAATTTACCCTCCGGTAGGCACCAACAGGCTAGTCTTTGTCTTGCTTGGTGGAAAATTGCGTTACTGTCCGATAGTTTGCAATCGGGTCTCGCCTGGCTCACCGAGTCTAAGACATGTTCCTCCCCTCCTGACTCACCGGCCTAAGTCAGCGTCGAAGGAATGCACGAGGATCGCCAACACAGAACCGGAGGCTCTCATCTCGACATGGCAGTCCATTCATACCCATCCCCCATTTTGCCATTCCCACGGCATTATTATGCCATTCGTCTTTTCGTTGTGGCGGAGGAAATGGGAGGTTCAATATGTCCTCCGTATTCACTACCATTTTGGAGAAAAGATTGCCCATTCCAGGGGAAATAAGACTCCCTACCTTGGGAGAATCCTCTCTCATGTAAATGAAAAGGGATTGCGCTACTAAATGTTACAATGTAATCCATGATCCCACTAGCCAAACTTTTAGCCCAATCGTGTACACCGGCGCCTAGAGCACGCTAGCCCCCGCTACATACCTAACAATACCCCATCAGCGCCTCCCCAGCAAGCACAATAAAAGCCCCGGCCCCGCCGGCGAACCAGAGGAACCCACCGAGTCCCAAGTTGCCCCCCGCGAACGCAACCCCGGAGGCGACGAGGTCGGCCGCGTCGGCGGCGAGGCTGCACCAGAGCGCCCTCCTCGCCGCCTCCTTCCTCGCCGCGACCACCCCGGGTCCGTCCTGCCGTCCCGGGCCCGCCGCGGCGACGGCCCTCGCCGACAGGAGCAGCATCTCCCCGAGCACGACGTCGCGCACGCCCGCCAGGCGCGGGAGGAGGGCCGTCTCCGGCGTGAGGGCGGGAAGGCCGAAGGCGCGCGAGGCCGCCACGGGGGCGAGGACGACGGCCGAACCGAGCACGATGCGGCCCACGCCCAGGGCGAGGACGGTGCCCTGGGCGAGGCGGGAGGGCTGGGCGTCGCGCTGGGGCGGCGAGGCGGCGTCGTTGCTGTTCGTGGTGTGCTTTGCCTGGCCGCCCAGCAGGGGCGAGGAGGGGCTCGATGAGGTGCTTGGTGCCATGGTTTCGTTGTTGGTTGAGTGGGTCTTCCGGGAGGACAAGATCGGTTGTGATGATGGTTGCGCGTTGGATGCTGGCCTTATGATGTGTCAAGGGAGTCGAGTTATCTGATGCCGATCTGGGCCCTAGCTTCTGGGTTACTCTGCCTTCTGTTTCCCTTGTCGATCTTTTCTTCGCAATCGCAGTGTCTTATATACACCTTCATTTTCCCGCATCTCGGGCAAGCATAACGCACAAGCATAACGCCAAGACGACATCGACTTCAGCTCTCTGCACAGCT
This sequence comes from Pseudohalonectria lignicola, assembly GCA_003049395.1. Taxonomy (NCBI): domain Eukaryota; kingdom Fungi; phylum Ascomycota; class Sordariomycetes; order Magnaporthales; family Ophioceraceae; genus Pseudohalonectria; species Pseudohalonectria lignicola. Next base: position 135,283 of record PYSP01000059.1, on the reverse strand, counting down.
GGTGGTCAGAAATTGGCATAACGGAGAGCAATTATGCCTCAAGAAGGTTAGCCTTCCAATTCAATTTCGGGCATATCCCTTCTTGCCCAAGAGTGACTCAGACATATATGTTCCTGCTCTCCGTTGTCGTTCATCCCCGATGCACCATCCTCCTTCCGGCGTCAGCAGTGAATAAGCCGCCACCACTCGCCCCTCATCGAGTCATCCCTTGCCCTACACAGATCAAAGATATCAGCCGCAATTATCCCACAGCCCAAGCTCCCAATCCGCCTCATCTCCCGAAGCCGGCCGCACCCACCTGCCCGAGCCCGTAATCATCATCCTCGTAACAGTACGGCTCGCCCCGACACCAACAGCCGTCCATGCACCGCTGACAGAACCCCGGATCAGGGGCCGTCCAGGAGTTATCCTCCCACTTGAAGGGCACGAACCCGCAGTCCGTCACTCGCCTTTCGCAATACATGCAGTTGGCGCATTCGTCCCAGTCGAGAGGAGGGGTGCAGCCCATGTCGCAGTGTATGTCGCACAAGGAACAGCCGACCCCGCAGGGTGAAGGTGACGGCGAGGGCGAGGGTGAGGTTGAAGGTGCAGTTGGCGAGGTTTGAGCAAGCACAACTGGGGTGATGAGCGCCAAGGTGAGCCATATTTTCAGTAGGGTGGTATACATTGTGAGGCACGCCGTGTTTGTGTATCTCTTGATATTCTTTTCGTTTTGGGTGATAATTACTTGATAATTATCGCAAGTTCCCTCTAGACGATTGGGAGAGTCTCAAGTTGGCAGTCCTGATGAGTGAGCATAATAAGAGCGAGTGTATATGCGTCCTTGCAGCCACTCCGCTGATGATATTATCCGGTCGATATCTCTGCCGCCCCTGCGGGTAAATATCCCCCCTCGCTCTCCCTATATAATTCCAGCACAGAAGCCCACCCCACATGGCCAATATTGACCCGACTAAATCAAGTCATGATGATCTCCTTCCATACGGGGCCAGGGCCGAAGCTGTCCTTGAGCGCCTGCTGGAAGATACGCCCGATGCCACGCCGCTCGGCGACGCCATCAATACATTCCAGAATCAGCACATTGTAGTACCTCCAGCCTGTGTCTCTTTCTAAAGGATAATCTCGACCAGCTGTCTTCTCTAGAGGGCCCATCGGATTTGGGTCAGAATGCTGCGGCTGTTCCGATTCCGAGAGAACTGCAAATTCAAACGACCCAGGCTGATCGAAGAAGCAAGAGTTCTCGTATCCATCAAAGGTGACCATACCACACTCTGACCCGTTTGAACCAACAACGAACCCAGCGCCGCTAAAGACGTCGACTTTTCCAAGCTTGTAAAATGCAGTGACGGTCCAGAACTGAAGCATCGGGTAAGGTGGGTTGGTCCTGGCAAACTCGATATCAGCCGTTGGCAGCGTGCATGCCGTGTTTCGAAGCCCTAGTATCTCCTCGCTCGAGGTGTCCAGGCAGAATGGACGCCGCGTCCGATAGCCAGTGAAGCTTGGGTCCGAGGGTGGGAAGGATCTGTTAGCCTCGGGGTCCCAGACCGGACTGGTGGCGCCGGAAGCATCTCTCATGTACCACCTGATCCAAGTTCTCTCCCTGAGCCAGTCGTTCAGCTCCGTGTTCTCTTTGAGGAGCAGGATGTTGTCGGCCCGTCCGATCCAGCCAGCCCAGGAATAGCTGGGAAAAGAGGACCGCCGACGGAGCAGCGTCCCGTGGAACAGCAGGAAATAGTCGAAGACCCCCGTCGGCAGGCCCTGCAGAGACCCGAACCCCATCCTGTCCGCGAATCGCCGCGTGATGCCGGCCAAGGCACGGAGAGCGTCGCTCTGGTGGGTCAGGACACGCATGCTGTAGTAGAGCACCATAATGCCGAAGTCGTACACGGGCCAGTTCATCTCGATGGCGCTGGGGGGCAGGTAGCCGAGAAGGGAGGCGACCTGGGGCCACGGGGAAACTTTCTCATTCTCCACACAGCTTTCGTCAAACATTTCTTGTCGACAGCGGAAGAAGACCTTGGTGTCTGTGAAACAAAGCACCCTCCGGGACAGCACTTGCTCTTGGAACCTAGCGGAGTAAAAAGATGGCAATTTAGTAATTACTAACTAACCCTGGGATCAAGGGTGGCAGGGTGACCACTCGGGGTGATAGGAGACGCGGATCCACAGGTTCCTTATAATGGAGGGGAGTGGAAAGGACGAATGGATGACAGCCATGTCACCCTTTGGGACTTACGTCCATGCTCTCGAGCCGTAGACTGTCGACTCTACGGTGACGTCTCCGTCCACAACTAAGCCCATCCACACACCGGGCTTGACTTGGATCGTGTTTGTTGAGGATTTCCTACTTCCCCAGCGAGTTCCCGGGAGGCCAGCGTTGGCGTCGTGCCCATGGCTCGCGATGATGGTCAACCAAGCTCTCTCGTAGACCAGGTCCATCACTTCGATGCCTTGTCTCAGGTCCTCGGGATCGTTTTGCAGCAGACAGACGGAGTCTACCCACAGATAGCGGACGCCGAGGCGGGAGACCAGGAAGATGGCATCCTGGATGGTCGTGGGTATCAGTGTCCAGATGCGATGCAGCGACCCGGGAAGCAGCAGCTGGCTCCTATTCGCCTTGGTCAGTCGCAGGCTGGACACTGAGCCCCAGACATAGCTCAAGGCTACATATTGCGGCACTTCCGTTACCTCCTTGACGCATAAGCTCCTGACATCTATGAGTCTCAGTGTCTCAAGGCCAGGGAAGGCGGACTCGAATAGGTCCGGATGTCGGAGTAGGCATCCGTCGACGTGGTGCTCCTCGCAGCGCGACAGCCAGAGCGATATCTGCGGGATACTTAGCCTCGAACCTGTCTTGGGTTTGAGGACACGATGCTCGCTCATGGAGGTCGGCGCAAGCCCATCGTCCTTGTCAGGAACCCCGAAGACGATTCGATGACGGGAGGCGTTCGGTCGGAATGCGAAGACGCCGTTTTCGGGCTGCCATTCGATGCTGATCTCCTCGTGGATCTGGGGGATTGCTGAGTGACTCGACTCCCTGCCACGCTTGTCCTCGTAAAGTGACTTCCAAACGAGGTAGCAGAACGGACAGGAGTTGGCGCTACTGTAGAGTCTCTCCCCGGTCCCGAGACTGAAAACGGTCCCTTGAGACTTTCTGAGAAGGTCGACGTCGTCGAACGGAATCTGGTGGCAGTGTCCGCACAGAGAATACTGTCCACTCAGAGGGAATTGCTCCCCATAAGACATTTTTAAGCCCGGGGATTCGGGTGAGCCGATTTCTTTGCTTGGGCCTTTTTTTTTCCGCAGCTAGGAGACTTGTCGACTCACTTGGTGATGGCTGGCAAGGGGAAGACGTGACTTGACCTAATGTGTGATGAGTGATGACCCCGCACTCTGGAGGAACACCAGCATGTAAGCTGCGACAGTCCAATAACAATTTAGGGCTGATATTTACGTAGGTAGGTAGTCACGTTACATGCTAGACACCTGCAAAGAGTGAATTTCTGACCGGCGGGGCTCCAGGCTTTTCACCTGACACTCCGTGCTAACTTTCGTCACTCGCCATCTGAGCATCCCGCAAACCATTAGGATTCTTAACCTACACATTCCACTCGTCCGCTGCCAACTGAGTTGTATAAAATGCGACTGCTCAACACCTCAACGCTATCGCTTCAAAGCTTCCATGGCAAGCCTATCCCGCCTTACGCAATCCTCTCGCACACCTGGGGAGACGATGAGGTCCTGTTCGAGGACATTCAGAAGTGCAGCCTGGACTCGGTCCTGACCAGCCGCGCAGCCAGTGCGGGGTTCAGGAAGGTGGTGGATAGCTGCCAGTTGGCGGCTCGGAACGGCTTTGGTTACATCTGGATCGACACCTGCTGTATCGACAAGTCCAGCAGCGCGGAGCTGAGCGAGTCGATCAACTCCATGTTTAAATGGTACCAACAGGCAGAAGTATGCTACGCCTTTCTCGTCGACGTCGATTCCGCAAAAGACATCCCTGGCAGCCGCTGGTTTACCCGCGGCTGGACGCTGCAGGAGCTGATCGCCCCTCCCAAGCTCGTCTTCTTCAGCCGCAACTGGGTTGAAATCGCGACCCGCCAGAGTCTCGCAGCCGAGGTCTCAGAAATCACGGGGATAGACGAGGCCATCTTGACCAAGGAACCGCATCGCTGCGAAGGCCTTGGATTCTCGTCGGATAGTGAAATTGGAGCCCGACTAGGCTTTTGCTACGCTCACAACCTCCATTTCGACATTGTGAACATGGTGCAAAGCGTCAGCATTGCGACAAGGATGTTCTGGGCCTCCAGGCGCCAGACTACGCGGGTGGAAGACACAGCCTATTGCCTTATGGGGATCTTTGGCATCAATATGCCGCTGCTGTACGGCGAGGGGAAGTCAGCTTTCAGGAGATTGCAGGAAGAGATCATGAAGCACTCAGACGACCAGTCAATCCTGGCCTGGCACGACCAGGACCGATCACGTTACGCAGTGGCGCAACACTTCCTCTCGCCAACGCCGTCGAACTTCCGCCATCGCACCTACGGATTCACCAACGTGCACAAGGGGCGAGGCCTAGAACTTGACAAGCGTGGCCTCCACCTAGACTTGCAGATGTGCAGAATCGAGCAGCACCTACACCCTGCTCATTCCAGGTTCTGGCTGGGTGTCTTGCACAATTGCGGCCTCGATGCACCTTTGCCCCAGAGGCCCAGCCGCCCACGATTTGTTGCCATCATCCTTGCCGCAGGTTCTTTAGGTGACACGGACTTCTTCCGAGTCTGCCCTGAGGTAATGGTAGAAGTACTGTCCGAATCAGAAGCCAACATGTTTGTGGCAGAGGAGAAAGGTACCTCCTCGCAGAGTAAGTGACATCGTTTCATCCGGGATCAAGAGCAGCTTGGCTGCAATCTTAACCCTAATCCCTATTTTAATCTGGAGGATGTTGCGCTTGAGGTAGCGTACTTAACTCACATACCCTGTACTCCATTGCTTCTTTGCGCTCTACAGTCAGTATCGACTTATCAGGGCTAGCTTGGAAGCACGTCACGATATTGCACGGCCAAGGGGTGACTTTTGGCCCCGAGGCGGGACCGTTCGGACCGGAGATGTGGCTTTCGTGTGTCTGCTGTGCTACACACGACCTCATGGCTTGCTATGGCTTCTCGCGGAGGGAGGGCAACTACTTCCACCCCGCCGTAACCTCGGCCTCCTGGGTCGAGGACTTCGACGGCAAGGGGTTTGTGTTTGGGGGCCTCTATTTTGGTTCAGTCGCCAGCGTAAGAGGCCCGGACTTCTACCTCCTCTGGGGCATAGTCACAAAGGAGCCGGTTCCGCACGAGGCTTACGGACCAGGGCTTAATGTGTGCGAGGCCGGTAGAGCCGCCGTCTTGCTGGTTCCCCGGGGACGCACCATAAGGTCGAGCCTGATACGGCAGGAGATTGCTTGCAAGTTTTTGAGCTTGGATGTGGGTGAGGAGACCGTCAGGCGCTTCACCTCCGAGGCTCGTGAGCGAGTCGATGACCCGGCCCTGGGCGTATCGGCCCAGATCAGGCTGGTCAAAGTGTTAGACAGGTACACATGTGAGCTGGAGATCCGAACCTTGGCTCTGGAACTGCACTCGAGTCACTCACAAGACGAACGGCAACTAGAGGACGAGGTTTGATGGATGGCGGGAACAGAACATTGGGGTTGCAGGGACCGAAAAATTACAGATGAAGAAGCCTTCGGACGCCTTGAACTTGAGGCCACAGACACGAATTCTACCAACCCTCTACCATCGCGCCTCCAGGGCTCTCCCGCGCTAAAGCAACCAACCCACCCAGCCTTTCAAGCACGGATCTGGGGCTGCACAACGCTCTGAACCTTGACCTTCCTCTGCCACGAATAATGATCCCTCGGACCTGATGCGAACACCCTCATGGCCACGACGTCGTTCGAGTCCGGCCCGGCCTCGATCACCCCAGCCTGGATGGCCAGGTTGGCGTACTTGAGCGCCCGCTTGTCGTAGCCCAGGTAGTTGTAGTTGTAGGCGAGCAGCTCGTAGGCCTCGGCGAGCTTGCTCTGCAGGCCGTCCTGCTCTATTAGCTCTAGGTACCGCGCTAGCATCCCCGTGGTGACGCGCCTGCTGTCCATGTCCTTGAGCTGCTCCTCCACAGCGGCGATCTCATCGTGGCGCGAGTCGTGCGCCGCCACGGCCGCGAGGTCGCCCCCGCCCGTGCAGTGCCTGCAGGTGCAGCCGTGGCCCCAGACCGACTGGGCCACCTCGGAGCGCTCCCGGCGCGGGAGGCGCGGGTTGATGTACGAGATGGTCAGCTCCTCGCCGGGCTGGATCTTGCGCGCCGCGGCCAGGCGCATCGAGTGGTCCAGCTCGACGTAGAAGGCCATGTTGGGCCGGCAGTCGTGGCCCATGGGGAACGTCTCCGGGTACACGGCGTAGTGTTTGCCCACGTCGGCGTTGTCCCACCCCGTTGAGCCCGTCGACGTCTCGAACGGGTTGGCCAGCATCACCTGCTTGAGGGACTTGCCGTGCTTGGACTTGGCCATCTGGCTCGTGAACAGCTCGCGCGTCGCGTCCGGCAGGAGGTGGAAGGCCGCCTCCAGCAGGCGGCCCGCTCCGGCGTCGTCCGTCTCGTTGAAGAAGCCCTTGTGAACCAAGATCACCGGCGAGAGGCTCATCAGCTTCGTGGCCCGGCGGATCTGGGAGGTCGCCACGTATCCTGGCCCCTTCCCCGGTATCTCCTGCTCTTCGAAGACGGGCGGGTCAGGCAGAAACCCGCTCGTCATGGGGTACATGATCTTGTCGAGCCTCTTGATCTTCTGGTAGTTGACCGAGGTCGAGATGATGGTTATGCCTCTCCCATTGGCAATGCCGCGGTTGGAGTAGACGCAGAAGCGGTCCTCGCAGATGCTGGGCGCGTACCACCCTTTCGGATGGAAGAGGGCGGTTGCCGTGATGTTCTCGATGTACTGGGGCACCATCGGCACCTGGATGCCCGCTTGTGCTGCGCCCTTGTCAGCATGGCTGCTGGCCGAGGCGGTGCCTAGAAGCTGTGTGAGCGAGGTAAGAAGGAACGTGGAAAGAAGTGCAGCGGGAGCCATCTTGCGAACAGTGCGAGGGTGCTGGCACTGCTGCTCCGAGGAGAGCTTGGGAGAGGACCGAAAGAAGAGAACTGCAATGGGCGTCAATGGCAATCGAGGGTTGACAAAGAATTGAAAGGCTTGGATAGTCCAATATTCACTATTCCTTAGGTGGTCAGAGAAGATAGCAGTGGCACTGCTAATCACCATGGCGCTTCGAATTGAGAGTCAAAATCCCATCCATCTTAGACATCCCCACGATTTAACTCCCCTCACGCGGGTTTCATGCAACGTGGCCAAAGAATAGGGATAACGGGTGATCTATTGACACAAATCTCCTTAATGACGACGTGGTATGTTGCAGGGACGTCGAATTGCTGGCCACACTACAGTATCGGCATGTGCCTAAATGTCCTGAACCGTGGGTGGTCTTCATTTATCCAATGCCAATTTTCCCGATTCTGCCGACCACTTACGAGGTGCCACCCCGGATTGCCACAAAAGGGCTCTTTCATCCCCCACCCGACACGGCAGGCCCACTACCAGAGTTCGGAAGAGGCAATGATGGGAGGAGCCTCAGGGTTCAGACTGAGTTGAAGATGTTCAGCGTCACATGCGCAGGCAGGCTGGACATGAATGATTACTATATCTTCTTGGACAAGACCGTCCTAGCCGTAGTAAGATTTCCATCACGCTCCTACGCATTGATCCACTGTTGAAGCGGCAAATAGCATACTAATAATTGTAACCTCCTGAGTGTCCTCTTAGCGCTAAGCATGATTGGAAATGTATTTACCTAACTCATCGCGGAAAGGTAGTGATATTTACAATGTGGAGGGGGGGTGAAATTCGCAAGGTCGGAGAACCATGATATTAATTAGCATGTTTAAATCTGTAAGCAAACTTAAATCCATAATTAAGGTATGAAATTTGCCGCTATAATTAACGGGTTAGACAAGGTGCGGTGAAAGATAAAGGAAAGGGCGAAAGAGAAACGCAAGAAACAGTTGGGTGATGTAATACCTCTGCTGCCCAAAAGGCCATTCTCGTGCTCTTGCACCAGCCCAGAAAAACTTGTGTCATTGACCTCAAAGATCCAACTGATCTTCCCGAAGCCTTGATGGCACTTAGCATACCGCCTCGCCGCCCGATATCGACCAAGAACCGCCCGCTAACGACAGCAGCACTTTTCCGCCGACCTTGCTCCCCATACATTCTTGAGTAACGAGGTCCCTAAGACATTCACGCAAAAGATCGATCCTCGGGGGGTGGTTCGCGAGGCAGTCTACCATGTTGCCTCACGGAATCAGTTGTAACCTAAGTGTTCTGCAATGACGCATCGCTCCTCGCTGCCTCATCCTCCTCTCTGAATATAAGCTCGACCTTCTGCTGGCTGCGCGGGAAAGGCTCACCTGTAGTTGGCATGCACAATGGAACCTACGGGGAGGAAGTATCCCTCGTAGAAGTCGCCCTCTGCAAGCTTGTGCGGGATGCCGATCTCGGCCACGATGGAGCGCCAGCGGATGGTTTCCTTGATCCAGGCTCGCAGGGTAGGCAACTGGGGCACGTCGCCGGCGCTGGGCAGTCGATCGGGCCCAGCCACCTCGTCGATCTCCCGCTGGGCCCTGACGACCCACTCGGGATGCTCCATCATGGCGACGGTCTCGCCCAGCAGCGTGTTGTGTGGCGACCTAGAGCCGGCCAGCAGGAACGCCAAGAAGACGCTCTCGGCCTCCAGATCCCCGACGCCATAATTATCGCTGCTGGTTCTCGAGGAAGTGCCGGTGGAGGGACGAGGCGCCGCCCTCGCGCTCTAACTCTGCCTTGCCCTCGTCGTAGAGCCTCTGCATCGTGCCCACCATGCGGCCGTGCTCCCGCTGCAGGAATCCCATGCCCGGCACGAGCCAGAGCTATGGCGAAGGCAGCGAAAGCTCACCCATCAGCTGCTGCAAGAGTCGACCGAGGCCCGCTACCAGGCCAGCCTAGACCTGAAGTCGCTCTACACCATCCGTGACATAGCCCAGTCTCCCGACCGCTTTAGCGATCATTTCGGCCGCTATAGCTTCGGCGTCCTCACCCGCTCCTTGCTGGGCCGAGCAACGAGGACCTTTAAGACAGACCCTCTCATCCGCGAGCTGGAGCATATTCAAAATGTGGCGGTCGGGTCGTTCCGCCCGGATAAGTACGTAATCAACATCATCCCTTGGCTGAACAGGCTTCCGCACTGGCACGTAATTACATGAACGGATTAGCGTTAATCACACACCCAACGGTCACCAGATTGCCAGTCTCTGGTGATCTGGTAGGTTACCGACGGCACCAGAGCCGGCTGTCTTACCGTTCTTAGGATTAAGAGCGAGTTCCCTGAGAGAACACTCCGGTGGCTGGGGGCGCTCCCCGATCTGAATATATATTGCTCTGCTTCACAAAGAGTTCCTCCACCGTCGGCAAAACCACCTGTGGCTCCCCGAGGACGCTGAACTTGCAGATGGGACCAAATTCATCTTTCCATCTGTTGAACGCAGGGATGAGATACGGATTCTTGGCTAGTTGCAGCGCGTTTCCGAATATCGGCAAGCCTACAGTCGTGTGCATTATCTGGCAATGAGCGTCTGCACGGCAGACTATGCGGGCAAAGAGGCACTGGCCAATGTTGGATACCCACTAACCAACCTTTGGGCCCTGGAAGAGGGCGGGCGCCTTTCATGCGCTTATGCAGCAAAATCCGCGAGTAGATGTAGTACAGCCCACAGGCGACGAGAAGCAGCACCGGCACCAGCTGCCGAGTAAGCACCATGGAATGTGATGTGGGCGGGTGCAATGACACCTGACAGCACCGTTAGCGGGGGTAGAGAGGCCTATCCGCACTCCGATGTTGTGCAACACAGCGCAGGACGGATATTCCCTGTGAAGATGGATATGAAGAGGGCAGTCGGGTTAGTCGAGAATCAAGACAATTGAGGGGAATCACATGCACTTTATCGGGCCATTCGATCAAGAATCAGGTGGATTTAAAGTAAATCTCACTCTGGCTTTGCAAGCAGTCTCGGACTTTCAGGTGTCATCTAGCGAGGAAAGTCGCAGGCCTGGTAGAGAAGGTCGGCGGGGACTCGGGATTGGCCTTGGTCGGCTCGGGCCAAGTCCGAGTACGCGTTCCTCCCGTCAGAACTTCTATTTAACAGGAACCCGACTGGGGGGCCCCCGGTTTCTGGCATCAGCTTTCAAATGCGTTGGCTTTCCCACTTCAAAGGCTTTACAATTTCTCCCCAAGAGCAACCTGCTTACCTTCCTAGTCAAGCTAGCCTACAATTGATCCTCCAAGCAAGCATCAAGGTTCTGTACCACTGGGTTGAGTCGACCCAACTTCCATAACATCTCTGTGCCATTTCATATCGCCATCATTCTTCGGACATCCTGTACGCGCCGCAAGACCTATCCCAGCACAAAATTCAACAGCCAGCTCAGCAGAGGGGGAAATATGTCGAGCTCAGAGCCAATCCTCAACACCAATCCGACCACGCCGAGGGTCATGAAGACCAATGAAAAGGTCACCAGCCCCGTCGCCGCCGAGATGCTACGGCTCTCGCAGCAGCTCCAGGCCCGACATTCGTCGGGCTCCGCAGCCGCGCCCGCGCCGCCGCTGGAAGTGCTGGACAATGCCTGCGGCATCGGCGTCGTGGCCGCCCAGATCTTCAACCTCGTGGCGGCCAGCGAGGGCGAGGTTGAGGTCAAGAGAGTGATCGCCGGTGACAGGGATCCACTCATGATCAACTTTGTCCGACAGCGAGCCGGCGAGTCGGGATGGCCCAAGGACAAGTTCGACGCCCTCGTGTTCGACCAGCAGTCGCCCCCGCCCGCCCTCCTGCCGAAGTCGTCCTTCACCCACATCTACAACAACTTCGGCGTCTTCTTCAGCCCAGACGACGAGGCCGTCTTGACGGGGACCCTCGGCCTCCTGAAGCCGGGCGGCATCGCAGGCTTCACCACCTGGAAGGACGTCCCCTGGTGGCGCGAGTTCGCCGTCCCAGCCGTCAGGGCCTTCGTGCCGCAGGCACCCGCCCTCCCGGCCGACCCGGGCTCCATGTTCCCCCCGCGGGGCTGGAACGACCCGGACGCCGCCCGTCTCAGGCTGGAGAAGGCCGGGTTCGAGGACGCCGAGGCGCACGTGTACGGCTTCACCCCGGACGTCGAGCCCGAGGAGTTCGCCGAGGCCTGCGCCGCGCTGGTCGGCTCCGTGGCGAAGAAGGTCTGGTCTGAGGAGGAGAACAGGGATTTCGGAGGGAAGATTGAGCCTGCGATCCTCAAGTATCTGAAGGAGAACTACCCTGGAGGGAGATGGGACGGGGTGATGCAGGCTGTTGTCACTCTGGGAAGGAAGTCGTGATTTCGGTCATCTATCCCAGGGCCGCTCGAAAGTGGCGGCCTCCAAACACTATTATACGGTCCGCACTCCTTAGAAGTGTACAAGGGAAATAACGGTTCTTCTAGAGAGGGGACGTTCCTAGTATTAGCCGATTCCCAGTTTGTCGTGCGCTATTTAACTGTCAAAGGGCCGGCCGGTCATCACAATACAGGAAGATAAAGGATGAGACAAAGATCGAAGTACTTAGGGACGCTCTGTGGTTTAATTACGTGGTGAGCAGTCAGTAGCGACATGGGCGGAACAAAAAAGATCAAAATCCTTGGAGTATGTCTCTTCTGGGAATATCATTCTCGTAACTCCTCCGCCTAGAACCCACTGGAAGGGCTATAGCTTACGGCTGGCGATAAATACAAATTAAGTGCGTAGCCTTTCACACACATCTTGTCCTCCCTCTTCCCATAGCTTTACCTGACATTCAGATGGGCAAGGGGGGATGGGCTCATATTTAGAAAGCTCAAGAGCGAATCAGCGATCATACATCACACAAGTTAGTCTCCCTGAATGTCGAAAGACACCGCCGTCCGATGAAATGCATGTGTTTAGCATAATATTTCTTCTCTTCCTCTCTGTCGCACACTCACTGCACCCTCACGCCGTCTTCGTCGCACACGCCCAGAACAGCTGCCCCTTGAGGTTCTCCATCACCGGAATGGGGCTCAGTTCCTCGGCGATTTTCCAAGTGACCCTCCCGCAGCCCGCCTTCTCGAACATGTCCATCATCTCCTGCCTGGTGAAGCCGTACGGCTTGCTGATGGTGTGGCTCGCAGCGTGCTCCTTCATCCTGCGCTCGATCTCCGGGAGGGCCGCCTCGTGCACGGCCTGGTGCGCCCGCTGGGCCGGTGTGCTGAAGTCGAGCGGCGTCCAGTCGATGACGAGCAGGGCGCCGCCCGGCTTGAGGCGCGCGGCCAACCGCTGGATCGCGAGCGGCGGGTCGGCGAAGTGGTGCAGCGCCATGCTCGTCGCGACCAGGTCGAAGCCCCACAGCCTGTCGTCGGCGAGCGGCGGCTCGGTCGGCTTGACGTCGTCGGCGAGCAGGTCGCCCCGGACGCCGACCATGGCGCCCTCTGGCAGCCCCAGACGGGCGGCGGTGGCCTCGAACTTGGCCAGCATGGCACCGGCGACGTCGACGCCGACGATGGAGCCGAAGTGTGGCTGAAGCGCGGCGGAGATGACGCCGTCGCCACACGCGTAGTCCAGCATGCGGCGAGGGCCTTGGTTTTCTGCATCGGCCCCGGTCGGTTTCAGGCCGAGCCAGGAGGGGAATTCAGGGGAGCCGAGGAAGTCGGTTATCTGTCGGTGAAGGTCCTGCACCCATTGAGGCCACTCGTTGGGAATTTTGCTACACATCGACAGGGACAGCCGGTTAGCTAACCTTAACCCCAACACTTTGACAATCTGGACTTCCCGACGGTTGGGCCTGGGGGGAGGAGGAGCTTGATTCCCACCATAGCTTCCGAGGGCGGCCCGAATAGCTTGTACTGGCGTGAAGACGAATCTAACCTACTCAAAATGTTCGGCATTCTTCTCTGCCAGTGACTGGCTGCCGCTAGCGTCTCCTGTACTCATTGCCGGGAAATTTACAAGAATGCTCGAGCCAAAGCCTCAGAGAATCGACAGAATAGGGTTTCCTGTCAAAGGTTTGCCAACAAACCAAAGCACGAGGGGGTAAGATGGTACCTTCAAGCAGGACCTCGAGGTAATCGATGTTGTCGCAAAGGGGCGGGGGTTTCAGGGCATATTTAAAAAGAGAGACCGGGCCTGTTCGCGTCCCGGCTCCCCGGCGACTTTTCGGGGACATTGCAGATCGCCGGAGAGTTTGGGGGGTTGCCTCTATATAATGGTGCAGTAACGCCGGCGACAAACTGGCCAACCAACGGAGGTCGTAATTATTGGATTGCTTTTATTTGCTCTAAACACCTCTTTGGACATGGGTCACACAACCGTGACTGCGGTGTAGATAGGGTTATCTTGTCAACCATCAAACCTCCGATGTGAGGCGCACAGATTGCCAAGTCACTAGTGTGGCGGCACAGGTATGGTGCATAATTAACCGTCGTACTGTTGCTCTAGCTCGAGTAACAGCCGCAGAGCACGCTGTTTTATCACCTATACGACCATGATGGTTGTGTGATGATTATATCTTCACCCCAGCCTTGATCTCAGTAACAAGCAGATGGTCAACCAGGGATGTGCGTAAATAAGTATGACACCTCGAGAAGTCCCGGGTGACAATCTTCAAGTCCTCAACCCGGCCCGTTGGCTGGGCTCTTGTGGCTGAAGTGACGCGAGCCGACTACGGTACTCCCAAACTAGCAGAAAATCAGCGAGCGTGACCCAGCTAGCTCCAGTGGCGGAAAGTTTTTTTGGTCTGGTGGATCCGCTACGGAAGCCCTTGGCTAATTACGGCCTAGCTTACCAGTTGACATCTCGTTGAGTAATGCAAAGATACTGAGGAAGGCGTCGAGGCCCTGTACGGTAATGTCCTTGGTCTCTATAGGAGGAAGGACACAGGTAGAAGACAAAGACTGTACATACCAGGAACCAGCATTCACTTGAGGGTAAGCCAAACATGACACACCCGAGCAACCGGGCAACGTGGTGTCGGGTCTCTGGCACATCTTCCCTCGTGATATTCTCCTTTCATCTCTTTCCTCCATACTCTCCTTTGCCGCGTCTCCTTCATGACCACCCAGCAGAGGTGATTAGCCATGTTGTTGGTCTTTTGTTTCCGTCCGGCCTTCTGACCGACAGCATGTGGCGCATCCGTATATGCGTGCCAAATTAGATTAACACCTCGCTAACCAGTTCAGGATGGGCTAGAATCTGCGTTCGATTAAGACAAACTAGAGAACAAAGAAAGCCCAACCGCGGCTTAAGTGTCATCATACCATGCGCCCCGCGCTTCCTCTTTCATTCCGCTTTGTCCCCAAAATACCTTGTTGTGAATAAGTCTGGCCTATAACCGACTTCTTAATAACCAAGTGTCAATAGGCGTAGAGCTTGAAGTTTTGCAACGTGTCGCAGAGGGTCCAATTCTGTGCGCAACAGCGTCTCCTCTCATATCGCGACTTTTCCGGGCCTCAAGTTGTCCGACACTCCCGGACTCCCAGCCCATGCTGTCGTGCCCGACATTTACCAGACTAGGGGAGATGCAGGCCAAGAGGAAATGTATTAATCGCCTGCGCCTCCTACACATGGTGGGCACTCTATAGCACGTAATTGCACACAATCGAGAATTGCGTAGTGACCAGTGACTAGCCTCTGGGAGCAGAGGCACCCAATGAGAGGTACGACGGGAGGTACCAGATGATCCCGTTTTCGTTTCTCTGTGAAGACGTTCACCACAATTCATGGCTTTCGATCTAGTGCTTTGTATCTATGCAGATTACCCCCAACATTTCCCCCGCTCGTTCTTCAATCGAAAATGTGTTCGAGTCAGTCCCTGTCCCCTGCGGATGACAAGGGGCACGGTGGCAGTAGGAAGTTTTAGTTGCCCCCCGCATCAGCGTGACCCGGCGATCGTTCCTATTCTTGGCACCGGCGGCCGATCAGAGTCACAACGGCAGATGTTGCTTTCGCGAAGGAGCGGCCCACAATCGAGATAAGCAGACGCCACCGACGTACGTACATAGTACTGGCATGCTCGGTCCCTGCTCCTCGATCTAGAGCACCATTGGTGTGATGGCCCCGGACATTACGGCTCCTGCAGAGTCGAGGCTTCCCCCACTGTCTCTCACCCGACCCCCGTCTTTGTAAGGGTACAGTTTGCCTGCTGGATGAACATCGGTGTTGGTCTAGACTCGGCGGTCCTGGCCCAAGTTGCATGCAAAGGAAGATCTGCCTTCAAGTGTAATGCAACGCTGTACTGACAGTAAAGTCGCAGCACGGCATCTGCAGCAGGGCGCCATGCCGCTCTGTCGTTGGCTTGCCTAATTATTGCCAACGCTTACATACAGCATTCCATCGAATCCACAAAGTTCATGTCAGAGATGGTGCATCAGTATCATCACATATGGAGATCCCAAATGTGCTGACATGGAGAGAATAAGATGGCAGGTTAAGGGGGGGCCCCCTGCCGTATATAACTCGAGGGTTCCGACAGTGATCGTCTCGCAGTCCTCCTCAATTCCAATACGATTAATTCGACCGGCGGTGCCATCAATCTGAATTGACGTTCTTAACAGCCCAGATGCCCCTGGATCAAGTCGAAAGCAGGGCAATGTCGGAGAAGAAGGATGCCGGGTCGCCCGAGGAAATCTCGGCGGCCGAATCCGTCGAGGTGGCCATTGGTACCGCAGAGGCCCAGGGGTTCGATATGACAGCAACAAAGAAGCTGCTCAGGAAGCTGGATTGGCATATCATCCCCTTCATGTCCCTGATCTACTTGTGAGTACATCGGTTATTAAATGCCGCCTTGCTTTTCTTCGTCGTTCGTGGCTCCTCCTGATTGTACTTTGCATCAGTCCAAAACAAGCTGCAGGAAAGTACCTGACACCAGCCAAACACGGCGAATAGGCTCTGCTTCCTTGATCGCACAAACATCGGCAATGCCCGCCTAGACCACCTCGAGGAGGACCTCAGCCTGCAGGGCATCCAGTACAACGACTGCCTGGCCATCCTCTTCCCCTTCTACATCGCCGCCGAGATCCCCAGCAACATGATGATGAAGCGCTTCCGACCGTCCCTCTGGCTCACCTTCATCATGGTTTGCTGGTCCGCCTTCATGATCGGCCAGGGCTTCGTCAAGAACTACCAGGGCATGCTGGCGACGCGGGTGTTTCTGGGAGTCTTCGAGGGTGGGCTGTACCCGGGGGTCAACTACTACATAACGCAGTGGTACTGCCGGCGCGAGTGCGGCTTCCGCATGGCCCTGTTCTTCTCCGCTGCCACCTTGGCTGGAGCTTTCGGCGGCGTGCTCGCCCGCGGCATTGCGGAGATGTCTGGCGTCGGCGGCCTGTCGGCTTGGTCGTGGATCTTCATCCTAGAGGGGCTCCTCAGCATCCTCGTCTCCTTCACCGCTCCCTGGGGGATACACGACTACCCATCAGAGGCGAAATTCCTTAACCAACAGGAGCGTGACGAGGTCGAGCGCCGACTCCAGGTTGATTCTGGTCACCTCTCCAACGACTTCAACACGAAATACGTCTGGCAGGCCATCGGTGACTGGAAGATATACATCCACATGCTCATCTGCATGGCCGGCTTCTGCCCGATCTACTCTTTCGCACTTTTCCTCCCGACCATCATTAGGAACATGGGCTACACGGCCAACAACGCCCAGCTCATGAGCGTGCCACCATATGTTTTTGCATGCTTCTTCACCATCACGGCGAGCTACGTCGCCGACCGGGCTCAGAAGCGCGGGGTCTTCCTGATGGGGTTCCAGCTGGTGGGAATCCTCGGCTTTGGCATGCTGTGTGGGACTGACAACCCGGCCATTCAGTACACGGGGACCGTCTTTGCAGCCATTGGTAGGCTTAGTCTCGCCCTCCGTTCTAGAGACATTGTTGTTGTTTCTCGGTGGCCAAATGCTAGGTACTTGCTAGTTGCTAACGTCTTCGTAGGTATCTACCCCCAAATCCCCCTCGGCCTCGCGTGGAACAGCGGAAACATCGGCGGCAGTCTCAAGCGAGGAACAGGCATTGCCATGCAGGTCATGGGGGGGAATTGCGGCGGCATCATTGCTTCCTACGTTTATCTCACTCGTGACGGCCCACGATACATCATCGGCCATAGTATCCTTATTGGTTTTGTCAGGTGAGTTTTCTGGGAATTGCGCTATGACGCTCTCTAGCCTGTGATGCAGACCCTAGCATGTTGCTTACTCCAAGATATGAACAGCATGGCATTCTTCCTGACCTTCTTCATGTCGACCTGGTGCCGCGGGGAAAATGCTCGGCGTGACGCAGTAGCGCAGGAGCTCGGGGTCCAGGAGCTGACAGAGGAGCAGAAGTTGATGGAGCGAGAGCTCGCCGACAACGTTCCTTGGTTCAGGTACACTTGCTGAGCTGAGATGGCATAATACGCTTTATGAAGCGCATACCTCATAGCGTGGTAGAGAAAATCGATAAGACACTACCTCTGGCCTACTCGTAGATGTATGTTTTCGGCGGTGTAATCGAAGCTAAATCAGGCCGATTGTACTGCCTTTGTGCCTGCTTTTAGGAAACAACTATTGTGACAGTGTGTTGGTGCGGTCATGGTAATTATATTATCCCGTCAAGTACAATTTGGTCTTTCCGTTTCTAACGGCCCGTTTACATGTATTAATTATATAATAACTAGCCCACTGCGATTCCCATCATCGTGTCTATGAGTACAAGCTCCGTCTCTAGCCCCCAAGTCTCTACCCGATTGCTCCTTCAGATATTAGAGCTCACGCAACAAGTGAAAGAAAACCGCCCTCAGACACGGCCTTGAAGCCGCCGTCCAGATTGTACACGTCGAACCCCATCTGCTTCAACACCCGATACGCAAGGTAACCCCGATACCCAACCCAACAGTAGACCAGAACCCGCGCGTCCTTCTTTACCTCCCCCAGGCGGCCCCTGAGGTTGCCGATAGGGACGTTCACAGCCCCCGGGAGGTGGCCCTTTGCGTACTCGTCCGGCGAGCGCACGTCAACAACCTGGCCGAAGCTCGACAGGGACGAAGGGGACGAAGGCACCGCCAGCGAGGCGGCATGCACGATGCGGACGTCGCCCCTCAGCACGTTGCCGCCGACGAATCCGACCATGTTGACGGGGTCCTTGGCCGAGCCGTAGGGCGGCGCGTAGGCCAGCTCGACGTGCTCGAGGTCCTCGATGGTCATCCCCGCCCGGATGGCCATGGCGAGCACGTCGATGCGCTTGTCGACGGCTTTGGCCCCGACGATCTGCGCACCCAGCAGCCGGCCCGAGGGCACCTCGAAGGCGACCTTGGTGGTGAGGGGCTTAGCGCCCGGGTAGTAGCCGGCGTGGTCCGGCGGGTGCACCGTCACGTACTCGAACTCGAGCTTCATCCTGGCCAGCGCCTCGGTAGAGAAGCCGACGGAGCCGATGGTCAGGTCGAAGACCTTGCAGACGGCTGTGCCGACGTTGCCGCGGTACCGGGACTTCTCCCGCCCGCACATGTGGTCCGCCGCCACCCTGCCTTCCCTGTTCGCGGGCCCAGCGAGAGCCAGGTTGGCGTCCGCCCCGGACACCAGGTTCGGCGTCGCCACCATGTCTCCCACGGCGTATATGTCACCATCCGAGGTCTGCATGTGATCGTCCACGACGACCGCCCTGTTAGCCACACGGAGCCCCGCCTGCTCGGCAATGACCGTCCTCGGCCGCACCCCGGTGGCCACGATCACGAAGTCGGCGGGGACCTCCTCCTGCTCGTGCCCCTCGGTGGCCCTGAGGACAATGGCGCCCCGCTGATCCCCGGACTCGGACGGCGCCCGGATCTCGGCGATCTTGGCGTTCAGGACGACCCGCACCCCGTTGCGGCGGAGCTCTGCGTGGAGCGGCTCCGCCATGTCCGCATCGACGGGCGGCATCACGTGCGGCAGCGCCTCGAGGACGGTGACCTTGAGGCCGCGAAGGGCAAGGTTCTCGACCGCCTCGAGGCCGATGAAGCCGCCACCGATGACAACGGCGTTCTGGCATCCGAGGCCGTGAAGACCCCCCTTGCTGATGAAGGCATCTACCCCGTTTAGGTCCGGGATCGTCTGCAGGGTGAAGACATTGGGGGCGTCGATCCCCGGGATGGGTGGCCGGAAGGCCTCCGCGCCCAGCGCCAGGACCAGCTTGTCGTATGGCAGGTCCTCTTCGGACTGCGCTGCGCGGACCCGGATCGTCTTCTCGCTCCTGTTGATGGCGAGCAGCTCCGCACCCAGCCGGACGTCGATGTTGAACCAGGTCTTGGCCTTATCGGCCGTCATAACGTGGAGCTTGGCCTCGGACTCGATGACTCCGCCGAGGGCATAAGGGATGCCACAGTTGGCGTAGCTGATGTAGGGGCCTTTGTCGATGACCGTGATTATGGCGTTTTCATCGAGGCGCCGAAGCCTAGTGGCGCAGGACATGCCTCCTGCCACGCCGCCGACGATGAGGACATTTCGTTGCTGTGTTTGCTGTTGTGCCATCGTGCTAAACTTGCAAGACTGAGAAAGAAGATTTGTAATTCTAGATGGATAATATGGATTGAGGGATGAACATCGCTGCATTCTTTGTCTGCACCCTGCGAAAGCAAGGGGGTGGCTGGCCCGTGGCTGGCCGCTGCCTCGTTTACATTTATACATGTGCCCGTCCTTCATGCGGGACACTATCAAGGTGTGGTGCGAAGCTGCGCTGATGCCGTCTGGCCGGAATGGGGTGATGCTTAATTGCTGCTTCTGTGCACGAATCGCCGACGTTCCGGGGTCCACTAATTCTACCTAGCTGAAGCCTGTCGGTGTTTGTAGCGGTGTTTGCTCCGGCGTCCATTCCGCCCGTAAGATGAAGCATCTTATCCGTCGCCGTCCATGACTGCCAGTTCCAAGGCTAAAAACTCACCGAGCAGTCAAAAAGGTTCCGACGTGGGAATCTTCTGACGTGGGAATCCTCCGACGTGGGCATCCCGACAGAACGCGGGGTATCTATGACACTATTAACGGGTGGTCATTTTCCCATTAATCACCAATTATCATCATTCCCTCCTACCGGATGGCCTCGAAACCACCGCCCAAACCGGCACATCCCGAGTGCCTAGCCCCGATTGATCCCCGTTTAATCACCCCATAACTCCTAGGGTATGAATTGCGAGCAATAGGTCACGTTGGTCGCATATACTAAGTACGGATTCCATGTAGGTACAGCCACCTTGTGTGCACCCTTGTACAATGAGGTGCCAACGAGGGGTTCATCCGCCGTCCGCCGCCGTGCGGAGTTCGCACGGTATCATACGTTAGAATTAGCCAGACCTCCTGTCTGGTGATGGTAAGCTTCCATTGCATTCCCCGTGTACGTAAATTTCATAACACGTGAGCGTCCGTTCTTCCAGAGCTGGCCATAGCTCAGGCCGTCTCGGAAGCTTTACCAACAGCTGGAGCTCTAATTCACTCCACTACGTTCTCTTCTAACTAGCCAGTAGGAGCCACGAACCCATAACTAGGACGCGTCGCTCGCAATGGTCTCGTGACCACCTCATAAGGTGGGCATCACATGAAGGTGAGTTCCCGTAAAACGGTAATATGGCGTGACTTCAGCGAAGACCACCAGCAACGCTTAGTCACGGACTCGCGGCGATATTTGTGATGACGCCATGATGGTACGTTCCGCCACAAGGAAAACCAGGGTGGGTTCTCGAAATCGAGATTTGGCTGCTGGGGTCAGAAGTTCCAGACCACGAGTGGGAAAAATATATAGGCAAAGCCCGACACATTGGAAAGTAGTGGCCTTCTGAGATAATTATCCAATTGAACAACGAATTAGAAACCCACCAATTCCCAAGCGTGACAAAGAAACGAAAGGACATTTGACGGTTGAGCAGAGAAACAGCGACAATGGCCACCGAGGAACCAAAATACGACATCCCAACCTCCCTCTTCCACACCATCCTCACGGTCGCTGATGGTACCCAAGACCCGAGCTTCCCCATCACGACTGTCCTCCCGCTGGGCACCCACGCCGACCTCCAGGCCGCCAAGGAGTTCTCCAGCAAAGCGCTGGAGGGGCTCGGCTACTTCCCTTCCGACTTCGAGGTCTTCGAGGAGCGGCCCAAAGAGGCAGAGCCGGACAAGAAGGCCTGGCCGTACGGTGACGGCGTCATCGTGCACGCCGTGCGCACTGGCCCGCACGACTTCCTGGTCAGCATCGTCACCACCCCGAACGAGGAGAACCTCAACTGCAGCAACGAGGACCCGGCCGAGATCGCGCTGCCCCGGGGCGCGGGCCCGCTGCACTACGTGATGCAGACAAAAGTCGAGTACGGCGCCGAGGGCGCCGACAGGGCCCGCAGCACCGAGATCGAGGGCGTCTACCTCAAGCGCGCCGACGCCATGGCCGCCGCCAAGACCTGCCTGCTCGGCGAGAACCTCCGCCGCGAGGACTACGCGCAGTACGACGAGCGCAGCAGCGAGGAGCTGAGGGACGAGTGGCCCTTCGGCGAGGACGTGTTTGTCCATGCCGTCACCAACGCCGGAGGGAATTACACCGTCGCCGTCCGGACGGTAAAGGGGACGCACGCGTCACATGGAAAGAAAAATTGAGCCTGTGAAGGGGGGATGAGAGCGTAAGAGGAGAGCCTGTGAGAGTTGCTTCCAATGGTAACGGAAAGTTTGGTTCTGTGTCCGATCTCTTCCCGCCAACTCACTCGTTCAGATAATTCTCTTGTTGAGGGCGTTTGCACATCAGATAATTATCTATGCTTTCAGAGAATTAGTTCATTATCAATGCCATTCCCTCCTAGGCCTGAACCTCTGCTCACCCTTACACATAAACAAGTTCCATTTATGTTGTGTTTGTCCCTTATGCACTGTTGTCCTGACTGCCCCGGGTATCCACGATCCTTCTTTCTGTGATAATAAGGCTGCCTTGTAGACTCCATTTCTGTCTCACAAATTGCTCACAAATCACCTCACAACCTCGTCGCGTGACTACATATAGGGAGGCAGTGACTTCAGCTATTAGTAGGACCTGTGAATCATAATCTCTCCACGAGTCACTGCACAATTATTGCCTTCGCTCCCTTATATGACCGCCGAAATGGCTGCAGGTGAAAATATTGCTCCTCCACTAATTACCTTTTCACTCTGATTCGGTTTACTAGAAACATATATGCCAAACTTCCCAAAGGCACCTGGAACCCTCTTGAAAAGAACGCAGGTATATGAAATCGATATTTCACAAAGCACGAAACAAAATGCCAATAGTAAGAGAGAAAATGGTCCCAGACTGCCGGACGCTCAAGACAATGGCAAGTAATATGGGCTTATATGACATTGTGGATATTGCCGAAGAGGTGAGGAAACAGGTATGTCTACAGACATGATTTACCAATACCCTTACCCTTGGCCTTCGTCTTTGAAGTTTCCCGCTGACTGGGCGCTTTTACAGCTCGGCCTTCGCGAGGCACCTGGATATGTTGCCACTGACAAGACCTCGGTGGTTGGGGTTCCCCTCTCCAAGAATGTCACGATCGTGGTCATCCGTGGAGTTGTACGACTGGGTGTCGACAATGAGCTCACTTTCCTCCAGGTGCCCTGTACCGCATACAGAGTCGAGGGCGGTGACACCATGATGGTCGAAGCCGGTGCCATTGTTGTTTGGTTCCTCGAGGGTGTGGCGACTTCCGTCAATATGTCAAATCCACCTGTAGGTGGCATTCAGCAGGGGAAGAGGGCAGGTGGTGTCGGCTGGAGCAGTATCGGGCCTCCAATTAGAGGGACTGGCCCGTCAGCTGGAGGACAATCGGGGTGGGCATGACAGAAACACATCTAACAACTTCGACGCGTATTGCCTACTTAGGCAAGCAACCACACGAGGCGTTATTGGAGCGAGGTTGTTTCCAATTTGCTGGCATATTAGTCTGAAGTCGGCCATAAATAAGATTGGGGAATCTAAACTGCGAAACCGAAGGCACACCAATACCTAATTTACTTCATATTATCCGTAACTTGTGAGTCCCTGGGGAAACCAGATGCTAGAGGTAACTAGCTCGTATTTCGTCTTCGGGGAGTTTATTATTCGCTTCAAGTCTCGATGTATTTTTCAGCTTGACTTAGTAGTGCTATCTCTTAGCCTGGAACTTCCCAACATTATGCAGTGCCTAATTATGTTGCCTTGCGATGTGGCCATGTGGGTAATATTTAGGATCTCTGGGCACCCTAGGTAATCATCTGCCGTGTTGGACTCCACCTAGTTGCAACAATGCGGGGTGTTTGGTTGCCTTGCATTGAGAGGAAATCCCGTCAGCGACTGGGTAGCGAATCGGACAGATGTGACCGAGTGCTTCCGAGTTCCGAGAAGCGGA
This sequence comes from Pseudohalonectria lignicola, assembly GCA_003049395.1. Lineage (NCBI taxonomy): Eukaryota > Fungi > Ascomycota > Sordariomycetes > Magnaporthales > Ophioceraceae > Pseudohalonectria > Pseudohalonectria lignicola. The sequence goes on along the minus strand of PYSP01000059.1, from coordinate 111,803 downwards.
CACTAAATCACTTTTCTAGAGCAGGAAGTCAAGATCGTTGGAAAGCCTGGCTTTTGGGTTCATTGCTAGTCCTGCACGCAGTCGTCAAACTTCAGGGAATAAGGGAAAGACTACCTGTCTTAGTCCCTACGCACAACACACAGAACTTCCAGTCAATTACTAATACCTTCCGTGCATTTCTGGACGCGGCACGAAGACGGCCCCCACCATGGCAAACCCCACGGCGCAAATAGCTCCCAACCCAACAGGAATCCACGTCATAGTGGTCGGGGCGGGATTCGCAGGCTTGACGGCTGCAATCGAATGCAGACGTCAGGGCCACACCGCAACCCTCCTAGAGAAGTTCCCGGTCGTGAAGTCACTAGGCGACATAATCAGCTTCGGCCCCAATGCTGGGCTCATATTCTCCAGATGGCCGGGGGTGGCCGAGCAGATGGAGCCCATCAGTCTCCGAGACGATGGCTGGGTCATCAAGACGCTCCATGGCGAAACACTGCTGCACCAGCCCATTGATAATGAGGACGCATGGGGTCCTCACTACGACGGCCACAGGGCTGAATATCACGAGATCGTGTACCAGCATGCGCTCGCCATGGGAGTCGATGTGCGCCTGGGTCACCGCGTCGAGTCCTACTTCGAAGACGAAGACCAGGCGGGCGTCGTCGTCGCCGACACAGGGGAGCGATTCGTAGGCGACGTTGTGCTCGCCGCAGATGGCGTCAGGTCCGGCGGACGCGCCAAGATTCTCGGCTATGAGGACAGGCCCAAGGCATCCGGATATGCCGTGTACCGGACCTGGTTCGACATGCCTGACGCCCTCGTCAGGGACCCGGAGACGTCGTGGCTGGTGGACAAGGGCGACGTGCACGTGGCCTGGATCGGCCCGGACGTGCACTTCATCATCGCGACGCTCAAGGGCGGGCGCGACATCTCGTGGGTGTGCACGCACAGGGACGAGGCCGACATCGAGGAGAGTTGGCAGGAGGAGGCCCCGCTGGCGGACGCGCGCAGGGTGCTCGAGGGCTGGGACCCGGTGGTGCAGAAGGTGCTGGACCACACGCCGGAGCCGCTGATCGACTGGAAGCTCGTGTACCGCGACCCGCTGCCGACCTGGACCTCGGCCGGGAAGCGCATCGCCGTGATCGGCGACGCGGCCCACCCGTTCCTGCCCACCTCGATCCAGGGCGCCTCCCAGGCCATGGAGGACGGCGTCACGCTCGGCGTGTGCCTCCGGCGGGCCGCCGCCGCTGAGGGAGGGGACCGCGGCGGGGCCGTCCGGGAGGCCGTGGCCACCTTCGAGGCCCTGCGGTACAACCGCGTGCGGGCGGCGCAGAAGACGGGCGAGCAGACGCGGGACATCTGGCACCGGGTCAACTTCGACGAGGCGCGCAAGAACCCGGAGAGCATGCGGCTCCGGCGGGAGGCCTGGCTGCTCAACTTCGACGCGGAGAGGTACGCGGAGGAGCATTACGACGAGACGGTGGAGGTGCTGAGGAGGACGGGGCTGGGGGATCTTACCGAGGCGAGGAATCTGCACGTCCCTGAGGGGAGGATGGGGTTTGTCGAGTTCAACAGCGCTTAGACGCCGTTCCTAGCTTTAGTCAATCATTGGTTGTGAGTGAGTCTTCATCAAGCCCACGCCCAGGCATTGTTTGCTTCCATCTGTTCGACTGAGCAGAATTACACGATAGCTTTTCATATCGCGCGGTGCTCCTCCAGGCTTGTAGCTTGGACACCATCACCTTATGTCATGATCATTACCTAGAAGCAGCGAGCAGCGGCTGAGGAGCTGACAAGACTTTCGCCTCCTAGGAAAATATCTCGGCATCAAACAAGGGATCCTGCAATATTTGGTTACCTTTTGCTTGGTTATCAAGATTCCTTGTGCACGAGATCAAGTTTGGAGAATTCTTGCCTGAGTTACTGTGAGGGAATGTCCCCCATGCAAGTTCGCAACGGCTAGGTTGTCACCATCCCGTGGAACAAAGCACGCCTCCAAGAAGCCTGTGGTGTTTCCCATGAATGCGCATAAATGTAGGTTAGGTTAGCTCTAGATCATCATATCTGAGCAGCGCGAGGCTGATAGTGATCCTTTCTAGATTCAGACGTATTTATTTATTAATTACCCCGCCACTTCGTACGGTCCTAATAGCCACCGTGTGTTTATTTACCCCAACATAATGGTACAAAACAATTGGTGTATAACATGAATAGAATGAAACCGCCACATGTGCACCCACGCACTGTGATAGACTAACCCGGGCAGGGCGTGTGGGATGGGTCTCGCTTCTGCGGGCTAACGGTGTTGGGGTTCGGCATTCGTTGCGGATCTAGACACATTAGCGTCCGGCACCGCATGGCGGGCGAGGGGGACCCAAGAAACTGCCGATACTGCCCCCGGACCTCTCTCGAATTATCCAATCATCGTTGAGTGTGTCTGTGGAGTTACGTAAATTTTTTGTTTTGTATTGTTTTGCTGTCGCCAACAGCGCGTCGAGACGACGCAACACCAGAAAAGTTTGTTGTCTTGGCTCTCACGAAAAACCCCAGCAAATCGACCCTTCCAGAGATCGGCGTGTCGCAATGACATGGTTAGTGCCTTGGCAGAGTGGGCGCCTCGGAGGAACCCCTTTATCAGATTGATCAGATAAATCCCGCTGCGACTCTCTGTCAGCAACGCAACAACACCCATGTGATGAAAACCTTTCATGTACAGCCCAATCCCTGTCCTGATCACACCCTGATAGCCCCTCTCAGACAGAAAACAAGCTTGCTTCCTGGGATGAGAGCAGCAGGATCGGCATCACTGCCTGAAGAGGCATCTCGCTGCAAAATCTCCATTAAACCATCTGACCATCGGCCGAGAACGGAGGAGTGATGGGCGGTTACTCGGAGGGTAAAGGCGGCCATGCCCGTGGCTTAAGTTGGCTTTGAGTGTCTCCTGCTCTCGTTCTACTCAATGGCTCTTTTGACCGTTGAATCCCATCAGACAGCCGACCCCCAGGGTGTTTACCTCGTCTGACGATTTGCCAGTCGCACATCACAATGGGCTCTCTAGAGGAGCCTCTGACCCATTCGGCCTCTGAGCCGACGCAGCCGACGCTGAGTAGTCTCGCGGCCGAGATCACGAAGCTCTCAGACAGCCTGACGTGCTACCTCAAGGAGCACAACATACCTCCTCCATCCCTCGCGGCGGACAGTCCAACAAGCTACAGCGGCTTGTCGCCAGAGATCTTTATGATGCGACAGGTGCTTCTTGACAAACTGATGGACATGTGGTACCTGACTCAGGGTCCCAGCGAGAGTATCTTCAATTACGTTCACTGTGTAAGTCATAAGGACTGAGGTAGTAAAGCTCGTGATGAGGTCACATCAACCTCGGGAGAGCCGACTGCTAATAGAGGTCTGAGTGCTTGCCTTTCGTAGTGCATGCCAGACGCCGCAGCACTCAACATTCTAAACTATTTCGACTTCTGGTCCGCGGTACCGCTGGATGGTTCCGCTTCGTTCGAAAACATCGCAAAGCACACCTCCCTCCCAGAAGAGGTCGTGGAGCGGGTACTGCAGCACGCCTTTACCCTACGCATCTTTGCCGCTGCTGATGGCCAGGGCTCAAAGGAGCGGCAGGTCCAGCACACCTCCCGCTCCGCAGCCCTTGCCAAATCCTCGGGCCTTCGAGCCCTCGTTTCCACGATCCTCGATGACGCCGGGGCACCTATGATGGTGATGAACTCGGCTCTCGACAAGTTCAGCCGTGGGAAGCCCAAGCTTACGCAGGACATGTCTGAGTCGTCCTTCGCGTTGCTCCACAGCAACGGGGCGCTTGGCAGACGCTACGTCAACTCGTGGGCGCTACTCGAGAACGACGGGGCGGGCGACAAAGAAGGGTGGCGGCAGAAGAACTTCGTCGAGTTCATGCGGTACCTCAAGGAGATCTTCAACTTCGAGAAGGTTATCCTGGATGCGCTCGACTGGGGTGCCCTCGGAGCGGCAAAGGTTGTTGATGTGAGTACTACGGTAGAACAACAAAGAATACTGTGCATGCCAATCACGCTGGGAGATTCAAACCCGCTGATGCCTTCACACTAACTAGGTCGGGGGTTCGGCCGGCCACGATGCCATCGTGCTGGCACGTCAGTTCCCCAGCCTCACGCTCACCGTGCAAGACCTTCCCAAAGTCCGCTCCGTCTTTGAGGCCGGCCTGCCCAAGGACCTCGGCAGCCGCGTCGCCTTCATGGAGCACGACTTCTTCAACCCGCAGCCAGTCGAGGCGGAGGTCTACATCTTCAAGATGATCCTACACGACTGGCCGGACCACGAAGCCCAGAGGATCCTGCGCGCCCTCATTCCCGTCCTCAAGCCTGGGGTCCGTGTCCTCCTGATCGAATACATGGGCAGCGCCGGGGGGGACGAGTCCGCGGCTTCGCTGCCCCGTTCAATCCAGCAAATGGGCACGGCGACGGACCTGCGACTGATGGCCCTCTTCAACGGGAAAGAGAGGCCAGTCGGGGCGTGGAAGGGGATCTTTGAGGCTGCAGACGAGAGGTTTCAGGTTGCCGACGTGAAGGCAGAGCCGGGGAGCTTCTTTGCGGTGATTGAGGCTGTGTGGCGTGGGTAAGCCTCAGATCGAGAGTGATTTTGGCTCGGTGAAAAGGATTTCTTTGTTCTTCGCCGGCAAAGCCTCAGGGCGCGTGTGACGTGTTGGTCCTTTAGGGCGTTTTCTTCCCTGTCGACCATCCCTGCGAGTCACCGCTATGGAATATTGGCAACATGGGAGAAGATATTATTAGGCATCATAGTGCCCATTGCTTTGTGTGTTTTATTTTCATCTGGTAGTTGGCAAATAGGCAACAGTCCCTTTATTCCGTCTGGCTCGTGACCCCGTTCGCAGTCCCTTTGTGATGCCCGCCGCGGTCCATTATATAAATGCTGTTTTACCCTCCTCTGTATGCATCCGGCTTCATCACTCTGCTTCAAGAAACATCATCATCCTGACGGAGAAGGAGTAAGCACCTACGACTTAGAGCAGGAACTGCACTTCTCAACACTACCACGACCACAACCGTTGTCACCAGCTCGACAGTATCTTAGAGGATCCCACTCTACTCTTTGGCCGGAAGAAACTCGGCACACCCTCCAACTGCATCGCTAGGCCCCTCGATACATTGCCGCATTACCAAGGTACTTTTACCGAGACTATCCCGACAACAGAGATGTCTGACCAGGCATTTTTCGTCGGCCAAAAGGTCACTGCCACGCAGTTTGCCGATATCTACAACGGCATAATCACGAACATTAGCGCCACCAATGGCGGCTGTCCACCGATGTACACGGTCGAGACTACTTCTAAGAATGGCCAACCCCACAAGGAGACAATCAATTGCTCTGACAAGGAGATGAAGGCATTCCCCGGCGGCCAAGAGGTCACTGCCATCCAGATTGGCAATACATACGAGCGCACAATCACGAACACCCAGGCCACCAATGACGGCATTCCAACGATGTACGAGGTCATGGCTTCTTCCGAGAATAGCGAACCCCACATGGAGACAATGCGTTGCCCTGCCACGGTGATGGGGGCATTCTACGTCGGCCAAAAGGTCACTGCCACGCAGTTAGGCCTTGTCTATGAGGGCATAATCACGAACATCCAGGCCACCAATGACGGCATTCCAACGATGTACGAGGTCATGGCTACTTCCAGGAATGGATACCCTCACAAGGACAAAGTTCTGTGCGCTGAGAAGGAGATGGAGGCGGCCTGACGCGGACTTGAATGGAAGCTAGCAGTTGGGAGTCGACGAAATAGCGCTGCACTCTGCGACCCCAACAGTGAGCAGTCCTAACTCCCAGCTCTCATCGGGGCGAGGTGCCAGGCTGTCTGCTACTTCGCCACGCAAACCCGACCCAACTTTGGTATGCCCGCGGAGCGATCTAATTCCTCTAGGGCAAGAAAATGATGCAACCTGTGGAGTAATTAGGTAGCCACACGAGGCCAAATAATAATAAATATCATGTTTAGCTCCTCTATACCCTTAAAGTGCTACAGCATATATTACTTCGCAAGCATATGCTCCAAAGTCACTCCAATGTTCAGATGATTCCTCCCTCCCTAGGCAATGATGGTAGTTACCTAGATCGCCGTTAAAATTTTGGCGCTAAATTACCACATTGCTTTGTAGCTAAGTCTAACCTCTCAAGGTGAAGGACTATGGAAAGTCGATATGAGATATATCGTCATCTCTGACCATGAGCGAGTGTAAGAGGGCAACTTGAGGGGACGGTTGCTGACTTGCCACTCACATTAGCTAGGATGGATCAGCGGTATGACGCAGATTTCAAGGGCAAAATTAGGAACTTATCCGCGTACCCGTTTACCTCGTTTGAGTGGTACGTGCGGTTCGGCCGTCTCATCGTCTCGTCGTCCTTCAGCGTTCTAACACCCTTGCGTTGAATATCTGCGAAGAACGAAAACATGCGAAGAGCATGGGGAAATTAGGCTCCGCGAACCACCGATTTGTCCGACTCATTAGTTCGGACTTTTCCGAGGTCGACCAAGCTCAATCGCATCTCATTTTCTGGGTCGGAACGCATTGGATGGTGCTCCCAGCCTGTTCTTGCTTAGACGAATGCTGCAGGTTAAGCCGACTGCGGCGGAATTAAGCGGACTTAATGATACGGGCAAATGTGGGTTTCCTAAACCCCACAACGCCGTGCCCAACCTATGATTGGTCATCAGTTGTGTGTTGTACTATGATCACAAGTACTAAGTAGGTATATAACTAGCCTTGCAAAGAGGTATTTTGATCTTTTGTGACGCGTAAGCCTGGAAGATCATCACGGCTCCATATCGACTGATCAACCCTCCCCGAAGAACTTCGGTCAAATTGTCAGGAGCACTAAAACATCTCAACTGTCCAGATCCCACCACGGCTGTTGCAACAATATCGGGTTCACGAATCACCGCAACAATGACGACCCAGAGCACCCCAAAACGCATCTTTGTCACGGGAGGAACTGGCTATGTCGGCAAATCTGTCATCGAGCTCGCCATCCGCCAGGGCCACAAAGTCCACGCCCTCTCGCGGTCCGAGTCCGGCGACGCCAAGCTCCTGGCCCTGGGCGCGACCCCGGCCAGGGGCGACCTGACGAGCCTCGACGTCCTGCGCAGCGAGGCGGCCGCGGCCGACGCTGTCATCCACCTGGCGACGGCCTACGAGTTCGGCCGGGGCAGCTACGACGACGCGCTGCCCGTCGACATGGCCGCGACCGAGGCGCTGGCGGCGCCGCTCAGGGGCACGGGCAAGCCGCTCGTCTTCACCTCGGGCACGCTGCTCGCCACGCCGGACCCGAGCGGCGGCGAGGTGGACGAGACGGCCCCCTACAACCTCGAGGGCCCCTCGACCCGCTACAAGGCCGAGGAACACTGCCTCTCCCTCGCCAAGAAGCACCCGGCGGTGCGCGCCATCTCGGTGCGCCTGGCGCCCTTCGTCTACGGCCGCGGCGGCAGCGGCGTTGCGCTCTTCATGAAGATGTCGGTCCCCGCCGGCGGGGTGACGTGCGTCGACGGCGGCGCCAAGCTCACGACGGTCGTGCACGTCGATGACGCCGCCAGCCTGTACCTCCTGGCGGCGGAGAAGGCTAAGGCTGGGGACGTCTTCAACGCCAGCAGCGGCGAGGAGGTCTCGTTCCGGCAGGTGCTGGGTGCTATCGCGGACGCCGTCGGCTTGCCCCTGAGGGACATGACTTTTGACGAGGTCAGGGCCGCCGTGGGGGACATGGTCGCGTGGTTCCTGCGGGCGGAGAACAGGGCCTCCGGCGGGAGGGCCAGGAGGGAGCTCGGGTGGAAGCCGGTGGGGGTCGGGATCCTGGAGGATATCAGCAACGGGTCGTACCCGGAGGTAGCGAAAGCGCTGAAGGCGCAGGCCGTTTGAGCATGGGTGTTTGCAGATTCGACCCTGAGATTTGTTTATAAAAATCGGGAGCAACTGCCAATGTATAATGGCATTTGTGCTTGTGTGCAGTGTGTCATTTTTGAATGGGCAACCTAGAATGCGTCGAGCAACCCGAGTCTTTGCTCCTGTAGTGCATTACCTCTCCCATACATATTTGTGACATTTAAAAGGGGATCGCGACCACGCCTTCTCATGGCCGTCGGGTGCAAAGGTTAGTATTGCGATTCATGGCGGAAGCCAACTCCACCAACATTCAGGACGACGTGGATGTGGTAGTAGAACTGGTGCTTTATTAGGGCTGCTTTGCGGCGGTGAGGCCATATTTAAGCAACGGTTAACTTCTGCTCCCAACCTCTTGCGACATGGGAGTTCCCGATCGACCTGATGATGACCGGCCATGGTTGGTCCGTGACTTGAATGAAAGGTATCCGATGAATCAATTTTGCGCGGGAAAATGCTCCGTGAAGGAATGAAAACTGGAAGACACACCAAAATATACAAGAAAAAATCCCAACTGGAAATAATCCAAGAACGAGCTGAGAGCGAGTATAAAACTGCCCATGCGAACCAGTTCGCTAACTACGGTCGCAAGATTACGTACTCGACAGACCAACACATTCCGGGGGGACATCCGTGAAGATGACAAGGTCGTCGCCGAGTTCCCAACCAGATTATGCCAAAAAGGCCCGACCCACAAAACGTACCCATCCCAAAACGACCACACCCGAAACTCACAGGTTCTTCGTCACCCCCGGCTTGATCTCGTCAAGCTTCTTCACCAGCTCGGCCCACATGCGTTCCCCGACCTCCTTCCCCTCCGGACTCCTCACAAACTTGGACGGCGGGCAGACGGCGCAGTCGGACATGTACTGGCCGTGAGACTCGATCCCGGCGGACCCGGCATGGACCAGCGTCCTGCTACCGGCCTCGGTCGTCCGAGCTATGAGCCACTTCATAAGCCTGAAGGTCCAGCTGTCAAGGTCCCGCGCCAGCTCGGAGTGGCACAGTCCGGGGTTGACACAGTTGACGGTCACGGGGAAGGACGAGTCCGAGGCCGGGTGGCGCTCCGCGATGATGCGGACGCCGAGGACCTCGAGCAGCTTCGAGAGCGGGTACTGGTCCTTGAACCACTTCTCCTGGGCCGGGTCGCTGATGGTCGCGAAGATCTCGCCGTCGGACGCCTTCCGCTGCGGGAAGTCGGTCCAGCCGTGCACCTCAGACGCCGTAATGGTGAAGGTGGGCCGGATTCCGAACTTGGTCGCCGTCTCCTTGAGCTTGGGCAGCATCAGGGCCGTCAGGAGGAAAGTCGAGACGACATTGATAGTGATGGTCTCCTCGTCCTTCTCCAGCATGCCGAACTTGAGCTTTACCACGCCCGCGTTGGCGATGAAGATATCGATGCGGTCAAGTTCCTTGGCGGCCCTCTCGGCGAACTGCTGGACGCTGGCATAGCTGCCCATGTCTAGCTTCCAGACCTGGACCACGTCCTTGGCGCGCTTGGTGGTCTCGTCGATGTCGCGCTTCGCCTCGTTGCCCTTTTCGATGCTGCGGACGGCTAGGATCACCTTGCTGGCGTTGAGGCGTGCGAAGTGGCGCGCCGCCTCCTTGCCCAGGCCGACATTGCTTCCCGTGACGACGACTGTCTTCCCGGCGTACGACTCCTTCGGGTACGGCAGGGAGACGAAGAGCTGGCTCCAGAGGAAGTGGGGCATTGTGTGCAGGCGCTGGAATCTTTGGAGATGGGATTGATGGCGGGATATAGTAAGATGATGTTGGTTAGGTTAATTACAGGCTGCAGTGTCCTTCTTTGCGTCTTTGCGAATGCTCGAAACAGCGTTAGAGTGAAAGGCGTTTCGTGGTTCTTTCAGAACTGGCCATCTAAAACATGAAGATAAAGTTTGATATTTAACCTCCCAAGCTAACCTCCCTACCTAGGTACTGTGTTGCCTAGCCCATGAGGTGATGTGGTATGATGGCATTTATTGGACACTACACTACCCCACGTTGCGGAGTTACCGGGAGGTCATCGCACGCGAGCCATTAAATTCCGGAGTTAGCCATTGAACCACCGCCCGGATACCTGGACTCAACTCGGACATCGGTTCAATAAGTCTCCGCTCGGCCTTCCTCCATTACTCTAGGTACGTAGGGAGGTATTCTTGGGCCTAACCCACACAGGGGCACTACTCGCACTGGAGCTCCAGTCGCCATTGCCGTAGCTCCGTAGGTATGTTATCACCGGCAGATTCACCCTAATTATGAGAGCCAACGGAACCTATGCCGTCAGCCTCCCGAGCACCCCTTGCACCATCTGCATGTAGGTTGGGAGGGTTGCGGCTGAACCACCGGAGATAGTGTCGCTGTGCAGTGAAAACTACGGAGAGCTGGTTGGGCCAATTTCAGCCAGTTGAGGCAAACCGCACCGACTCCATCCCCGCATCGAGGTACATGCATGGGGGTAACTGAAGAGTCCGAAGTGGTCTCGATCGTGGTCCGAGCCCAAACACACGCGCTGGCACAGCCCAAGGCTAGCAAACTGGATCATTGCTGCATTTCAAGGTTTCAATTGATCCTTGAATGCCATAGCAACGATGCCCGGTTAGTTAGGTACTGCCATGAGAAAGTACGCCAGAACAACAGGCTAAACAGCCCCCAACCGGAAGAGAAAAGCAGCTAAAACACCACGCGGCAGCGCAACAACCAAACTCCCAATCACTGCCCCGCCCCGCACATCACCGATAACCGCCGACCAAAAAGATAGCGAAAACACTAGCAACCATCGTCGCCATCGCAACCAAGAATATGACCTCCCTGTTCGGCCCCTCAATGATATGCACGCCGTACCTGGCGCACGTCTCATCCGCATCCACAACCCTGCTATCCAACCTCTTGGGCAGCCTAGGAAGATTGTTCCCGCTCAGGTTCAGCACCCCGTCCCCCGTGGCCCAGATAGAGGATGAAGGCCTCGGGCGGCATCGACGGCATCGGCGGCAGCGTCAGCAACGGGTCCGGATAATACTCGTAGTCGACGGACCCGAACGGTAGGATTGCGATGGGGCGCGCCGTCACGGAGACTTACCCGGAGCGGAGGCTCCACAGGATGAACTAACAGGAGGGGGTCAGACATGCAGTCAGCATGTTGTTGCCATACATATGAGGCTTTCAAGCTTCTATGCCCATTTACGGGACTAAGAAATCGCCTTCTAGGTTGGGCTCGGGGACGGATTTCCAACCTGCATGTTTTTACGACCAATTGCAATGCTGCGGAGTGTGGTGCCCAAAACTGGGCCACTCTGCACCACCAAATTGGCATGATGTGAAGCTCCATACCTGCAATTGGCAGAGTCGTTTGTAAAGCTATTTCCTAATATCACCACACAAAGCCCATTCACCTGTATAACCTCGATCGTGACCGGCTTCAGCAGGAACCAGAACCGCGACCGGAAGCCCCTCGCCTGGAGGTAGGCGGCCTTCATTGCCCGGAAGGCCTCGGCGTTGCTCACCGTATCCTTGGTGTTGATCTCCACCAGCGTCTTGTAGATCCCTCCCGTGTTCACGCAGAGGGCCAGGAACTTTGGGCGGGCCTCTGCCTCCTGAGTATCATTGGCGCGGTCGCTGGTAGGGTTCTTCGTGCTCGGGGGTGCTAGTACGCTGGGGTTTGTTCGCCTCTCTGGGTCCGCCTGGTCCGTCTACTCGGAATACAGATTGGGTCTGAGTGAACGGCCTCTATGTGATTCAAGTCTGCATTTGTTCTTTCTGGGTTGAAATGGTCTATCGTGTGTGTGACCCCTATAATAGGGGATGGCTGGCTGGGACTCTGCAGAGAATTTTCCAAGCCGTCATCTCCAAGTCCTCCAGAAACCAAGAAATCGGCAGAAAGCTCCTGCCCACAGTCCTACAACGACGAACAATCATGCCAGTTAGCTCGTCTCATCTCAGAGTGTTTCCCTCTGACCACTCGGGCGTACACTTACGCAAGTCCACTGTATACGGCGATATCCTCCCTGCAATGCTGGTTGCCTCATGCCTCGGAGTTTGCGTCTCAGCCCAGCCAGTCGAGACATCCCTGGATGAGAATTGCATGCTCCGCAGTGAGAAGAATGAAGTGGAAGACTCTTTTCACCCTGAACCAGGCACCTTGCTGTCTATCTGGGCCCGTCGCGGTCTGGGTTGGAGGTAGGTCGGAAGGTGGCGTGTCGTGTCCAACACGCTCTTCCCCTATGGACTCTTCGTCTTCATTTGTGGTTTCGCTTGTCCCAAAATCTTCAGGCGTCGTTTCCGCCACGTGGGTGCCTGTATGCATTTCTCCTAGGAACGCTCGAAGACCCCTCTTGTATCTGAGAAAGGGCTCCCCGCTGGTAAGAAACTTGGCCATGGTAGCCAGGCTTCACAGGGTGACGGACTCCAACTCAGTACGGGGTTAATGTAGCAGGGGATCCCCACCATAGAGAGACTCCTCTTCAGGTTCGTTATTGCTCGAATCGCCTCCGTCATCCCGGCCGTCCTCGGGCTCCACTAGCACGTGTCTAGGGTCCGTACACTCAGAATCACTTGTACCCAGTAGCCTGTCCAGCAAATAGGTGCTATCCGTCTTCGTCTTGAGCTTTATTTAAATCCTTTCGCGAACCCTGGTGTAGAACGTGTCCTACTTGAGCACCCGAAAGATGTCAGATGATATCCTTGTCCTGAAGCTACGCAACCGAATGAAGCTGAGTTTTAGCTCCTCGGAGGAAGCTGGCCGTTATCCCGAAGGTCAACGAACAGCGCTTTGAGCAGCCGCCTGTTAATTATAGCGAATAAACCGTGGTTCCAGAAGTATTGCTATGGCCGCACGGAAGAGGTCAAGAATCCTCCGTCAGTCCGTTGATGATGCACTTGGCTGCCGCATCTCGGCACCTCTAGAGACCCCCGATTGAGTCTGCAAATGAAGCGACGTCATCATCCAACGACACAACGGAGGCAATCTCGTCGTTCTTTTGGTCAAGTCCCTGCAACTTATCCATCCCCAACTCCCATAGGTGTGACAAACGCCTCTGGCAGTGGCTGGAGTCAATTCTCCATTGTGATTCTTCAACAGGAGTCCTAGGTTCTGCAGATGTCAGAGGCGTGCCAGAGTGATCAGTCCAAGATGAGCTTGAAAGTCGCGAGTGAGCTGAGCTTTCATTGCCCGACTCCCAAGAATTTGCGCAAGGGAATTCTGGCCAGACATCATTCTCATTGACACTTTGGTCGGGGGATATCGGACTCGGGGGTCCTGAAAGGCGTAGTCGCTGTTGTTGTGATTGCTGAATCTGCCGCTTCACCAAAGCGCCCCTGACCTTCACCTGGTCCATCCCATCTTATGAGCTATCGAATGCGTCGGTGCGCTCGTGAAAATATAAAATCTTTGAAATGGATACTTCACCCCGGCTTGAGTTAAGGTCAGGATCCAGCATACTGTCAGGCCGGACAATTTGTGCTCCTGTGACCTCCTTCCTGGGATCGGAAACCTCTCAATCTCTAGTTCTTCCTGTCCCCTCTCTGCGCAAAGATGAATGTTAGCAAATAAGGTCTCACAATGCAAGCAAAGAAAAAAGATTTTTCCAACCTTCTAGCGCGTGAGTAGCAGATGCGTAAGCTAGGATTCCATCGCTACTCAACGCCCTGAACACAACCATTAAATCATCCTTTATACCAAACCGCTCTTTCCAATTCTCCAAGGCCTCCGGACTGACCTGTTTCCTGTTGATCATGGTCTAGCGCGTGCCGGGAGGGGCTGTATTGTTCCCACAGGAGTCCTTGGGCGGGGGGACTTCCCGGTCTTCGTATTCCGGGAAATGGTTGCGCGGGCTCTTCGGGATCCCTCTGAGAGGTTTCTTACTGGCAGCGTCGCGGGACTGGTGCGGGAGGACAGCCTGGTTATCATTCTTTTCGCAGCCCAGGGGTCCCAGGGCCTGCCTCCCCCCGCTATCGCGAAACTCCTGAGCGATCTTTCATAGATACTCTAGAAAGTTTGAAGTGGTAATTACTGGCTGCAGCTGCTCCTCGAGTGATTTCTTTTCGTGGGAAGACAACCCCTGAGCTCGACCGATAAACCTATGGATGACTTGTGCAAGCTCGTGTTGAAGACCATCAGCGGCCAAGGATAAGGACTCGGCTACGCTGTCGACATCCTCGTCGGCATTTCGTGACTCATTTGGACAGGAAAGTGAGGTCTTCAATATCCTGGCACGGGATTCAAGAGACTCGAAAACCCGGAAATAGTCGCGGCATCCAAACTTTTCCCAGGCCGCGCTGGCCTTAGTACGCGATGTCCTGAACAAAGTCAAGATCCGACCGAGCTCGAATTCGAGCTTGCATGCAGCGGACTCGACTGCGTGGGGCTCTTCTCGTTTGGTTGTCATTTCGGACCACCGAACGAAAGGGAAGTGTAGGTGCACAGGGTTTGTGCAAGAGCAAGAAGTTTGCTCAACTGCTCATTAATGGCGGGAAAAAAGTGTGACATAGCGAACCCCAGCCCGCGTGGCGCGTTCACTCAGCCCGCGAAAATAAGCGGCAGCTTTAGCTGTGCTGATCTCATGGTGGCACTATGAATACACGGCGGTGTGTTCAATCAGCACATGGTGGCACTATTAATACATACAAAATTCCAAACATGTACAATGAAAGCGAAATAGAGATTCAGAGATACGCCCACTTGTTCCAGCTTCACACCGATCCAAGTCCTCGATACTAGATCAACTGGAACATCCGGAGGATAGTAAGTTCCGTAGGCACTTCGGAAGGCTGCCACTCACGTTATATGACCACGCTACCACAGCAACTCGATCATGAGAGTCTCCGCCAGCTTCCAACATGCTACCAACCGTCAATACTAGAGCATCAAACAGGCAAGTCGAGGGATTGAAGGAGATGGGTTGGTGGCGGGTGTCGTCGATGCGTAATATTAACAAGGCAAGGCAGATGTTATAATTACCCAAACTCGTGGTCGGCCATCTTTGGAGTGTTGCCCTGAACCTTCCTTGATTTCCTTCGATCCAAGGCATGGCATAACTACCATGCCCAGGCTGCGACATCAGGCACGATATGACATCTAGTACAGAAAATGAGGTTGCCTGAGAGACCATGCTTTAGTAGCATGTGGTCTGACGATCTTTACAGAAAAGGGAAAAGATATGGATGCCGAGCTAGATGAGTCGCTAGTGCTTTAAGCTGTTTCCACGCGTCTCAGCTAGGCCCCAATGAAAAACTAGTCGAGTTGGTACACGTCGAGAGCGCACCAACAACAGGACCCAAGGGGTTATACGAGGGAGGGACTCAGCAACACATCAATTAAGCTTCAAAGAAAGGGTTTCACTTGACTCACTGGACAGATAGGTCCGCAGAGTTACCATGCCGATGTGCTACTATGACATTCCCGGTTGGGTTATGGGTGATCCCGAACAGCCAACCGATAGGTGCATGATGACAAGGCTAGTAATTATAGAACTATACATGCCGATGTCTCTGAGCCTAAGGGTAATGATTGTTGCAGACTCTCTCTCCGTCCCACAAAAGAGGACCTGATGATGATGTAATTATATCAATGACATACCGTTGTAATAATAATTAGCACGAACAAAAACACATTAAAAGCACAGGGGCTCCCTCCTCTAAGAACAGGTGTACCGGAAGGAGGAAAGGCCAGACTCCTCTCCCCCTTTACTTCCTCTTTATACTTTGAGCACGCATCCTCCGCCCCCTTGGAGGAGTCTCTTCTTCCTCCCTAGAAGATTCAGAGTCAGAGGACTCAACCGGCGCGCCGAAGAAAGCCCCGGCACTGACAGCCTTCCTCTTGATTACCACGTATTTCAGATTTCCCCTCTCCTTCACGCCCTCATCATCAGACCTCATCAGCGCAGGAAAGAGCACAATATCCCTCCTTCCCTGACGGCGCTCCAGCTTCTCCTTGCCGTCCTCCGCGTCCGCGGGTGGTCTCCACTCGAAGAGCCAACGAGACTGGTGGCAGAAGAACTTTTCGCCCAGCTCTATAGCTCGGTTGGCCACGTTGTTAAGCCCGGCCATGCGCGCCTCCTTGTCCTCCGTGTTGCGTGCGAAGATGACCAGGAAGCGCTCGAGCGTGTCGACGCACGGGTGCTTGTTTGTGCGGAGGTCCAGCGCGGCTGGCTGCAGAAAGAAGGCCGTGATCATTCTCCATGCTGTGAATGCCGCTTCCTCTTCTGTGAGTGAGAGCTGGTGTCAACCTGGAGGGCTCGTGTTCAACTTTCACCACATCTTCCGCCTCGGCCTTCCGAATCCGTTGAGACGCAGGAAGACACAGGACGAAACGCACCTGGCTCGAGCTCCGGCCTCAGCTTCCGGAACTTCCTCATCAGCTCGACAACGGCCGGCTCGAGTGAAGTCTCATCCGGGTGCGCGTAGAAGTCGATGCTGGAGACCATCACCCTAGCGATGGCAATTCGCAGCCCCAACCGCCTGTGTTTGGGCGCGTGCAGTAGAGTCGCAAGGTCCTCGGCCTCCTGTCCCTCATCGACGATGCCGTGTTCCCTTATGGCCGATTGGATGGCATCTTTCTCGTGGTAGACACGGTCGCTGTGGTAGAAACGGCGGACATGGGCGTCGATGGCACTCCGGAGTATTATCCAGGTCTGCCGCACCGAGTCGTCGTCAGGCGGCTGCAGGAGCTTCTCCTGGAAGTTGGCGATAGGAAAGGGATTGACTTGCTCCTTTGAGCCTCCTCCCCCCATGACGGTCGGCCTGGTGATGCGGTATCTCGACAACTCCAAGTAGCGCGGGTTGTTTGGAGAGCCTCTTTCTTGATGGAGGACTGGGAGTCTTGCTTGTCTGTGATTGTTCAGGGAGATTCGTATGGGATATCACCTCCTGATAAAGATGTGTTGGCTTCAGGGCCGTAAATTATGATGCCCAGGAACAGGTGAAAAAAGGGGGCGAGACTGATGTTAGAAATCCTCACCGCCATGACATTGGAGCCGGACTGGACTGGATCACGCAACGCACGTGCGGAAATTCCATGGCATCGGCCCACACCCACCTGAAGATTTGTCACGGTGAGCCAGGGACAGCAACTGAACGAATTCCGGCTCAACCCGATTAGATTACCGCTACAACGGTCAACGGCTGGCCTGTATGGGGCAATTGCATGCCGTTGGCACGAATAGAGTTCGTGCGATGCATATCAAGCCAGCCCCTTCTGGGACGACAACGCATCTGGCAGAGGGGTCAGACACACCTTAGACAGAGACAATAGACATGTGTCTAGGCCGCGCTCCAAGCTCATGGCTCCTAAGCCAGGCGGTCAAGCTCAGGTGAGTGTTTTGGCAACGCCAATTGACCATCCAGCCATTTAGGGCGGCGCTAACTTGGTAGGTAGCCATGCCAGTGAGCCCTGAATTCGTGACGTGTCACTTGAAACAGAAACGTCTAGTTCCCCGCACCAACCCTAAAACACACTGACCCCAGGCCTAACGATCCTTTGCCTGCGCCAATTGTGTTTGAGGTCGAGGCACCCGATATGTGGAAGGATCAACTTTTGACAGGTGAAAGTCCCCCGCCATCCCGAAGCTGCAGACATGCAAATCTTGCAAACCAGGGATCACTGATAGAACACCAGACATCTCACCTCAATGCTCTGCCGCCCCTTAGCGTCCGCAGGCGTGGCAGGATCGACAAACGCGGTATGAGGTGTCAGTCCCGCCAAACCCTCCTTGCCACCTGGTAGTCCCTGGCTCCTCGAGTCGAAGCACTTGATGAACATGGCTTCGTCTGGCGTCATGCCCTTGACGTAGTACAGCTTGTGCTTCTCGCTGGGGGTGATGCCGTACGTCTCGCCTTCAGCCACAGCAATTTGCATGACGTCAGCAAGAGCTCGAAGCGAATCGAACTCACGGATAGGGAACATGCACAGTGGTACTCACCCCTGACCTCATACCCCTCCGTTGACGTAGCGGACTGCGGATCGGGAAGCACCTCCTTCCCACAATCATCCTCGTCCACGCCCTCTGCCCTCTTCGGGTACAGAAGATCCACGGCGACGAGATCCCTCGGCTCCGTGGTCCTCCAGTCGATTACCGCAAGCGGGAAGTCCACCGCCGGGTGCTCAATCGGCCGCCACACATTGATGATCTGATACCTCCCCTTAAGCAGCTCCTCCGCCTCCTCCTGGTCCGCGACGTGCCTGCGCACCCTCGCCTCCGCGGCCCCGGGCGTCTGGTCCACGTGCACGGACTGGACGGGCTGCCTGGGAGAGGAAGGGTCCCGCCTGCGGATCGTGTGGTCGAAGATGACGACCTTCTTCACCCCGGGCAGTTTCTCCCTGAGAAGGACCTCCACCTCGGCGTAGTAAGCCCCGCGCACGGCCGCGTCCTCGACGAAGGCCTTCTCAGCCGCGGGGTGGTGGTGCACCGCGAAGCCGCAGTTGTCGGTCGTGAAGTTGTCGACCCCAGCGGCGCGGAGGTCATTGACGGAGCGCTTCCATTCTGCGCGCCGAAATGAGGTCACATCGCTGTCCACCTTGGTCCAGGGCTTGGTCCCTCCAGCGTTGAGAGTCTCTGGGTCGAGGTAGCGGAAAACACCAGTCGTCATTGTGGTGGCTGGCTACGCGGTAGGGTTCGAGATCGTTGTTGATGAAAGAATATTAGGGGAGTTCTTACGACCTTCCGAGCATCGGGTTTTTGTTTGTAGGTTCTGATGAGAAAAGCCGATGCTTGCTCTCTGGATCAAGGTAGAAGCGACTCAAATAGTGTGGTTTCAATGCGCAGAATTGAAAGCCTCTTTCATCCGGTTCCAAGGACGCCCGGGGGTTATAAAGGGTGTCTGGAGGGGAGCGACAAAGGGCGTGAATACCATTGACAAATGAGAAAACCTTCAATGATGCCATCGCCATTTGTCATCGCTCCTTACGCCGGGAATTCGTAATTGGGCGGAAGTATTTTCCCTGGGTATGGAGGGCCCGCCTCGGCCTCCTCTCGGCATTCTGACGACCTCCCGCTTTTCGCGGAGTCGTGTTTCTCGTTCCGCATCATGTGCTACTTACTAGGGAAGCCCCGGTGGGGCCCTTGCCCTTCCGGCATGCCAATCGATATGCCAAACGATCTTGAGAGGGGGTGCTCTTTCAACGGCCAATGTTGCAGTGACGGTTGGCAGGCACATAGGTATCTTTTTAGGGTCGTGAATGCCAGCCCATCGAGATTGGCGCCGAAAAACTAGGTCCTTCAGCGGGGAAGACTGCTCTAGAGGGTACCAAATCTGACACAGCATCGTCCACAGACTGTATGTAGCTTCACAAATTCGGCCTGAGCTCGGCGCCTAGCACTCCGCTTGTAGCCCCGGCTGCCGCGTCCAGGCTATCCGCAGCTACCTCTGCGGCATTACCGGTGCGGTCGCGAACCCTGCCGGGACCACTGCACTTTCCACTGCTTTGTCGGAAGACGACGTGTGGGACTGATGGTCTAACATAAAATGCCTTCCTAGCTGGTGTCGCCGTTGTTACCAGTGCTGTGCAGGTGCTAAGAATGGGGCCACGGTGGATACCTAGGCGCACCGCAGTCACACGCAAGAAATAAAAGACTATTAGGAGTATTAGCGCGGAATGCTGTCCAGGGGAAGAGGTTCTCTATTATTTGATTCTGTGTATTACTAATCCGTACGTCCTCTTTCTCATTACCGCGGTGGAGGGGAATACCGACTCCGGGAAAGGTTTGGAGGCCACCGCACAACAACGAGTCTGCAGCACACGGGCTGGCGGAGGTTAAGTGTCAGATCAAAGCTTACCTAGGCGTGGCGCTTGCAACCCAGATATCCTGATGAAACCCTCCTCGACAGGCAAAGAAGGTGGTCACGCGGGTTCTGGGGTTCCTACGTAGGTAACGCTTAAAGAAATGCAGCCGCAGGAACTTAGAAAATAAATGCAAAAGTAAACATAAGAAAGCAATCGACAGCGAAGAGTCAACGACAAGCGCGGGTGAACATTGCAGGACCCCAGACTGCTACGCCCCAGACACGACATCCCGTCAGATGCGACCCATACCCCTAAATCCTACCCATGGGGAACATGCCTTAACACCTACTGCTAGTAAGGCATTGGCTAGAGAATAATGGCAAGGGGAAACGGGATCGGCCTTGCCTCTCAATGATATTATATTCTCAACTAAGGGCGGCAGGCACTGGATGAAGGATCGAATTGAGCCCGCGGGAGAGGCCGGTGAGATTGGCGACGGTGGATTCTTTACGATTCGACCAGTCGGTTATTCATTGCGTGAGGCTCGATCGACGACCTAACTTGACCAACACAGGCATGTACCCATAGTTGGACATGGGGGAAAGACCATGTGAAAGGCGGAGCTTAAAAGTTGCCATGGAGCCTGGACATATCCGTACCTAGCTGCGTAGGGCTCGGCATGGCCTCGATTTAGTTGCGTGTGGCTTAGTCGCCCCCAATTCCATGAATTCTGAATTCGCTAGCCTGCCCGGAAATTACCTGTACAGTACACTCTAGTAGGTTTCCAAGTATTGCAAGGTTTGTGCCCCCAAAACTCAAAGGAAAAAGCCCCTTCTTCTAGTTCGATAATTGCATATCGTTTCCCTCACGACATAGACGTACAATACTCCACAAACAGACATGAAAGGATAGCTCCCCTACCCTCAGTTAGGTGGTAAAGAGGTATCCGTAACCCTGGTAGGGTAGGTAGGTACCTGCCTAGCTAGGTAATCTCCTGCCCGTTTCACAAAATGCCGTGCGTGCATGCAGGTTCAGACATCCAAATCGCTGGGCCCGCTTGGACTGGGTGGATGGAGGCTTTAAGCCTCAAGTTCTGAGGTCATCCTGCTTAGGCAGCGACATTTCAGCGCCTCCCAGTGGTCGACGGACCGCCGCCGATCGTCGAGCCCCTCAATCAAATCCTCCCGTCTCCCTAGCGCATATTCTCTGGTCAGCACCACAGCCAGGCATCGGCCCGTCATCCATCCCCTCCCCTCGCATGCAACCTCGTTTCGACGGTGTCACGTTACTAGTATTTCCCAGAGCCGTGACTGGACCTGCCAACTCCTCTCGGCTCCTCGATGGATTGCATGGGTGGTGCCATCGACGGTGCAACGCCGCCAGCTGACTTCTCTCATTATTTACGAGTCGACCAGTCGTCGTTGGCCAAATCTTCGGTGGCGGGGATTAAGGGGTAATTAGCTATTCTAACTGGCGGCTGACACTGAGATGCTACGACCCTTATTTATCCTTCTAGACCCCGCCTCAGAGGGCGACTGCTTCGAATGCGCAGCACATAGCAAAACTACCCAAAGAGCAGGCAATCACCGTGTGGTGAACAGCTTGAATCAAGATGCGCTTCTCACTCGGTCTGCTCGCCGCTGGCCAGGCGATTTCGGCATCCGTGGTCCCTAGCCTGGATGCCCGCGCCGCCGCGCCACAGGCATTTGCCTCATCGGCTGACGGAACGCTCAAGTTCAGCGCCGTGAGCGCTCCCGTCTCCGGACCGGGCAACCCCGGGTCTTCGGCAACATGGCAACTCAGCATCAACGATACCCCCAGCGGCTACAAGCAAAAAGTCACTGGCTTCGGCGCCTCCGTGACCGATGCTACTGTGGCGGCATACAATCTGCTCCCCGCCGACAGGAGGGCCGAGCTGCTCCGCAGGCTGATGACCTCGGATGGCGCCAACTTCAGCCTGATGCGCCACACCATCGCGTCATCAGACCTGTCGGCGGCGCCTGAGTATACATATGACGATAACAACGGCAATCCGGACCCCAACTTCAACAACTTCAACCTCGGCGATCGAGGCCGCCTCATGACCTCGATGCTGCGGGAGATGAAGTCAGTTCAGCCAGCCATGACCCTGATCGGTTCCTCCTGGTCGCCGCCCGCCTGGATGCAACTGGACAGAAGGCTGGTCGGCGGAACGGAGAACAACAACCTTGACCACCAGTACGAGAGTCACTTCGGACGCTACTTCGCCCTGTACCTTCAGGCATACAAGAACGAGGGGGTCACAGTGGATGCCATCACTATCCAGAATGAGCCACTCAACAGCAACGCCGGGATGCCCAGCCTATATATCTTCCCGGACGAGTCTGGCAACCTGATCAAGAACCATATCGGCCCGGCCATCCGGAATGCCGGCTTCAACACCCAGATATGGGCGTATGACCACAACACTGGTGAGTGGGCCGACCGTTGCAATTGTTTCCAAATATCTCAAATCACCACACCCCTAGCTAACTCGTCAATTCCCCAATGTAGACCGCGCCGATTACCCCCAAACCGTGTTGGACATTGCTCGGGACTACGTCCCCTCCGTAGCTTGGCACTGCTACGCGGGGAACATCAACTGGGGCGTCCTGACCGACTTCCATAACCGCAACCCTTCCGTGACGCAGTATCAGACCGAGTGCTGGACGTCGGCCAGGTACACGAAGTGGAACCAAGCTTCCTGGTTCACCATCCACCCGCTCCAGAATTGGGCCTCGGGCGCCCTAGCCTGGACCCTCGGCACCGACAACGCCGACGGGCCGCACCTGCCCTACACCGGGTCCTGCGATACGTGCACGGGCCTCTTCACGGTCGACGCGTCGTCCCGCACCTACACCCTTCGGACGGACTTTTACATGATCGGGCAGTACAGCCGGTACATGCCCAAGGGCGCAACTGTCCTGTCGGGGACGGGGAGCTACTCTTGGCCGGACGACACGGGCGTCGAGAGCGTCGCCTCCCTCAACCCGGACGGGACGAGGACCGTCGTCATCGAGAACAAGTTCGGGAACGAGATCTACGTGACGCTGAAGACCCAGAGCGGGCAGACCTGGAGCGGGATGGTCCCCGCCAAAGCCGTCACGAGCTGGGTGCTGCCGCCGTTGTAGGCGAATGGTGTGTAGCGGCATGAGGGTGTCCTGCTACCCCTATCATGTACATATGCCTGGAAAGGAAGGCGGGGGAATGGGCACAAAAAGGTTGGGGGAGAATACAAAAGGATATCCTCGATGCATTACCGAGTGCCTATATCGAATACCTCCCACTCAATCTGGCTCCCATCTTCTGATCGGCGCCAATGCTACCTTGCTAGCTTGGTAAATAACCACAACCAGTCCTGTCAAGGCATACGCACATCCCGCCTCGCGACGCCCACGCAGAAGCCACCTCCCCCATGCCCTCTCAGCCTTGCCAAACAACCGGCCCAGGCGCCGTGTACGCCGTCTTGACGGGGTAGTAGGACCAGATCAGGCCCTGGTCGTTTGAGCGATACGCGCCCGGGAAGGCGACCAAGGGGCCGGGCGTCCCATTGCCGCCGCCGGTGACCTTGACCTGCGCGCACGACAGGTAGATCTGGGCGCCGCCGGGGCTCGAGGCCTGGTGCAGCGCGATGCTCTCGACGCGGACGAGGTAGTTGCCGCTAGGGATGGACTTGGGGACGGTAAAGGAGACCGTCTTGGCGTCTTTTTATTTGTTTTTTTTTGTCCCCGGACACGAGACGGCCTGCGGTCAGCAACGTTGATACCACGGAGAGAATTGCCCGCCATGAGGCGGATTGGAAGAGGTGCACCCGAGAGACGCGCGACTCACTGTAAGCCGGCCAATCCCACCCGGCGCCGGTCTTGACGGCGTCGATGCTCTCGACCTTGGCCCACACGTTCCCCGCGGCCTCCCAGGTGTTGAGGTCGGCGCCGTCGGGCGCCCTGGCCATGTAGAACTGTACGGGGCCGAAGTGCGTCACCTGGGCGTTGGCGATGAAGCCAAGCTCGCCCCCGGCCTCGACGGTCGCCGTCTGCGACCCAGCCCTCATCTGGAAGCACCGCATGTCCGGGCTGTTCACGTCCGTCACCCCCTGGTTGCCCTGGTAGTTCTTGGTCTGCCGGACCGACATCCACTCGCGCGGCTCGGCCTCGCCGTTGACCACGAGCCGGGAGAAGCGGTCTGGATCGGATCGGTCACCTTGCTGTCAGCCTTGGGAGCCGTTGCTTGTGGTTTTGGAGTGGAGTGGCGGATTTGGGAGTCATGCAAGGTAGGGGGGCGGCCTACAGTGCGCTTGGGCGGAGGCCGCCATGAGCAGGAGGGATGCGACGAGGTGCATTGCTGCAGTATTTTCCTAGGATATTGCCCGCTTGAGCAGGAAAGGTGTTGATCCTTTTGACGTTGTCTTCCCGCAGCCTGGGGTGTCCACGACTTGCAGCGACACCCTTGGGCGGCAACGCCTACCATGGGGGTATTATACCACAGAGCAAGACCCCAAACCTGGGGTTGAGGGCGCATGTTCCCATGAAATGCCGGCATGAGTTAATGTGCCGCGATAAGTCCCAGTTACCTCTGCCGGCTTGTCAACTTGAACGGACCAATTGCCTGTGGGCGTGTAGACAGGTTTGACCATGGTTGTCCATCACCCGATCTCTGGGGTATGGCTTTAGCCGGATCTCCCAGATGAACAAGCCGGACAAAGATCATGTGGGTAATTCTCCGGTAGTCTAATTTGCATTTCGCATCCTGGCGGCTTCTAATATCTGTGGGGTGGCGCCGTGGCGGCTTCGGTCCACCGGGAAAGGGACGTTCTCTGCAGCCTCGATCTCTCTCCTGTAGCAATTATGCCACTGAGCTTTATCTTGTCCAAACGACCGGAACATCGAGCTATTGTGGCAGGCTTCGATTTGAAGTCACGTATCGGCCGACATGGGCAACATTGCGTTAACAAGCTAATACTCCCCGAATAACCAAGGACTCCTCCCGCTGGTGGAACATGTGGTATACTCCGTACGTAATTACTACTACATCTGTAAAAATTGCCTTCCTTCGGGGTATTTCGTCCTTATCTGTGCCGCCCAACCATCATGTCTCAAGCTCTGTAACCCGTAAATCCATCACATCTAATACATTGCGTTGTCGGTCCCTTTGTCATACACGCCTTCCTAAGAGAATGAATACAAAAACAGGAGGCCATGCATCAATCTGCTCGTCTGTCCGCCGACGTCGACAAACTCGCGGCATTGAACGTTTTCGACTGGCCACCATGCCTAGGCCTTGTTTCAAACTCGGCGAAGTGGCCGCCAGAGTACGCCACGTCCTGGCTCCGGTTGGACTTCCTCACCAATAGCGCGTGGTCGCTGGCTTGGGCCTCGCTTGCAGGGGCGACTGAGGCCGTCGCTGACATGACCCCCTTACCCTGCTTGGACACTGGGCTGCCGACGTCCTCCGTCGTGCCCGCATCCGTCGTCTCGCCGTCGTACAAGGGGTCGAGGCTCCCCTGGATCATCTTGTAGATGTTGCCGCCATCTGCGGGCTCGTGGTCGATGATGTCCCTATAAACGCAAAGGTTCTTTGTCAGCGATTCCAGCCCGCTGCTCAAGACCTCTCTCGACTAGGCGGACTCGGAGCAACAACGGTCCGAAGATGGGGAGGCAGGCGTACGGCAACTTCTCGCCTTCCTTGGTTTCAAGGTGCTTGTCCAGGAGATCAAGGACTTCGATGGCTTCGGGGTCATTCCCGAATCGGACGAATTGAACGCTAACCACACGGGACTCCAGTGGGACCTTCTTCTGCAGCCAGGTCACCAGCGTGTGCACGATCTGGTCCTTCACCCAGCTCTTGTTGACGCCCTCCCACACCCCGTCCGTAAGGACGATGATGGTAAGCTTGTTCTTGTAGCCGCCCTCCGTCCTCCACCGATCTAAGATGGATTTAAGGACGTCGCTAATGTCAACAGCTAACGGGAAGCCTGCTGATTCCCTGTCCGAATTTGTTGGTTTAGAGGCATCCATGTCCGTACCCGTGCTAGGAGGCCACGTGGCCAGCTCTGATGACGTGTAGAGGGCGGTCGAGGGTGGTCGCATGGTGTCCATTTCTCTCTTGAAATCCGCAGGAAGCTTGTACGATCCAATTGGCTCCTTCGAGCGGGTGAAGTAGAGCTCCATGCCGTCCTGGTCGTAGCCCCAGAGGCAGGCCACAAGCAGGCACAAGAGATCCGTCGCCCAAATCCAATGTTTCGCCATACTTGTAGCGCTGTCAACCACAAAGACCTGCGAGAAAAGTGTCAGCTTGTGCTTGTCTCTCTATCAACACCACGTTTCGAACGAAGCTCACATAGTCTCTGCCCCTAAGTTGCGTATCGTCCGGATACAGGCCCTTGCGGCTGTCTAGCGTGAGCTGTGTTGAGCCCGATGGTCCGGGCAAAGTGTGCGGGTTGCTCTGCTGGAGGACTGTCGGCTCAGGCCTTTGGGAAGCCGCCTCATTGACGTTGTCCAAGATCACTCCCACGGCGGTAGCTCTACGTTTTGCTGATTTGGACCGGAGGCGAGATATCAGGGGCAGGCCGAAACGGTTCCTGCTTTGGGTGCCGTGTAAGGATGGTGGGCCTTTGGTCGCTGTGGAGGTGTGCCGTGAAGACGCCGGCGTCATCGGCCTTCTCTCCATGGGGCTTCGAGAAGTACAGAGGCTGTCTTGTGACAGATCCGTCAGTTCGGTGTCAGGTGGGGTCAATGTTCCGGATTTCCATCCCATCTCCTCAAGGAGCTTTCGTGCCGACATGTAGTCCAAATGAGGGATCAGCGGCGGCCCTTCTCTGGAGATGGATGCCTGCTTGCTAAAGGTGTCGAGGCGGGAGAGTCCCCCTTGAGCCTCTGTGAAAGGAAACCTGGACTGGAACATCTGCGGAGGCACAGTGTAACAGCGCGCGACGGTTTCTTTGATACCGTCTTGCTCGGAGCCGGTTGGGCCTTGAGATGCTCGAAGTCGGATCAGGTCAAACTGGGCAACCTCTTCTCCTGTGACACCGCCTTGAAGGGGTTCTTTTGTGGCGTCGAGAAAAGCCTTCGAGGTGTACTTGTGCTTTCCAGACTTGGCCCCACCACCAGTGAGACGCTTGATGATTGTCACTGCTTCCTTGTACTGCTCTCTGTCAATTGACTCTTGGAAATACCTAGGCACTTTATACCTGGTCATCCTTTCTCCGGCACTCGCGTCCTTGAGCAGCATGTTGAACTCGTCGTGAAGGCTCCCAGCCGACATCCTTTGCAGAGAATCCGCCTGTAACATGTGTCGTTCGACGAGGTCGAGGATCCTTCCGGTGATTGTGTCATTGACCTTCAGCGCCTGCCGCAGGTATAAATGCCAGTCTCGGACAGACTGCGACACATTCTTGCCGTTGTGAAAGCAGTCAGAGCCGTGTTGACACTCCTGCTGGTAGCCACTCCCGGCACTGAGGTCATTATCTATGGGATGATAGTCCGCGGATAGCTCGATGGAGGCTTCCCCCTTGCCGTCGTCAGTGTTGCCGCTGCTGTGAGGCTGCAGTGACATTCGAATGTTTCTGAAGAGGTCAACACCACGCCGACCCAGGATCACCCAGGTGACCGCAGTTGAGAAAACACATCCGAGGGACCAGATGTCGAAACACTGGGAAATTGGCGTGTCCCTCCCCGCTCCCGCGGGGCGTTCGGGGCCGCCTGTGTCACGAGAGTGGTGGCGATATGATTAGTTCCAGTCTCGAAGGGCTAGGTCGACTGGTAGTTTGGAGCGAGGGTGTTGCCGGGTGTAGGGGTGGATAGAGGACCAAAATGCCGATGAGGAGAGCTTACCGTAAGTTGTAGTTCCACCACGTACCGCAACTTCTGGCAAACCATTGCCGTTAATTGCAGCCTTGTCCTTCTCGACAAACGTGGCAAATCCTGGGTCCGCCAGTTTGAACACCCTTCCTAGCTCCCCTTTGCAGTATAGGATGTTCTTGGGCTTGATGTCGCTGTGCCACCTGTGGCGATCCCCCTCATCGACATATTAGAGTCCGCTCCATGAATGCCGGGACAAGCCGCACGGGTACCATCAGGTAGGAGGTAATTACTCACCCATAATAGACTGGCCTCCGCTCGTAGTTCTCAGACGATTCCAGCAAATGGATCTTGCTGACGGCGTATAAGATGATGGACATTTTCTTCCAGAAGTGCAGAACGCCCCCAAAAGTACTCGGCGACGCATACACCTGGAAGAACTCGCCCAAGTCGACTGTTCCCCATTCAAGGAGGAGGTGGTACTCGTCTTTGCCTCCGGGTGTCTCCAGTTTCCAGTCTCCCAGGCACCGGATGACGCCTTGGACACTTTGCAGAGCTTGATATGCGAGCCTCTCGTCGTGGTAGCTGCGATGGTGATGGAGAATTTTGAGGGCGAAGTGGGCGTACTATCCGACTCGGTCCATTAGCTCGAGCTCGAGGCCCACGGCGGTGATGTGCGCATTGAGAAATGTATCCATTGTCCTTTTGTTTGTACGCTTTGGGTCTTCACGCACCTTACACTCATCCTCCTCTGTGTATTGGTTACCCACGAGCCTTTCCGCGAGGCTTGGTGGTATGCATTCTGAAGGGACCTGTATCTCAAAGATCTTGCCCTGCCCGCCTTCCTTGAGGGGAGCCAACGTCGTGATGGGGAGGATGTGTTCGCCGGGCCTGTAGGTCTTGCTTCGGGCTTCATTGAGCGTGCTGTCTGCCAGCACTGCGAATTGGAGACGCCAGAACGCCTCCGACAACTTGATGACCTCATTGCCGTCGAAACCGAGTGGTTTAAAGAGATCCTTGAGTGCGGCAAGAGTGAGCGGCAGCTTCGTGTCGTACACGTCCTGCTGGTACAGCTGTAGGATAAACCTCCCCATGGTGGTGTCGTCATGCTTGATCTGAAGGAGTATTGTCATAACCCTGAGCCAGCAATAGATGTCGTCGCTCTTAGTGTGCTTAAGGAGATGTTCCATCCAATTCGGCTTGGGGTCCTCGGTCCCGTAGACAGCGTTCAGGATACGAACGTAGTTAGGATTGTTGAAGTTTGGGGGTTTGTCCCGAAACCAGTCTAGCACGCGACTGGTGAGGAAGAAGTCGCGTCCATCGATTTTGGATCGTCGGCGCCAAGAGGGGAGGCAATCGTCAAACTCTTGGAGCACGGAAGTTCTCCATCGTATCGCGGGATTCGGGGGCATTGTGTGGTACGGTTTGGCGCGCGACGCGCTACGCCAGGGCTCGCAAAGGTCCGACAGGAGTCGTGAGCGTGGCCAACGAAGCAATCGAATGAAATATCGATGTGGGTGGAGCGGAGGAGCTGTGCGGTTGGGGTTATCACACCAAATAGATGTTCGGAAGAGAGGAGGAGATAGACGACGAGGATATGAATTTCTAGACAGATTGAGGAATCAGTCGTTCTCAGTCTGGCACTGGTCTCGCGGGCCCTAGCAGTCAAAGTCTGGACGAGTTGCTCTAGCCCTAGGTATGCTGTCCTACTTATTGCATACCTGCCTACCTAGGTACTTAAGTAGCTCCACGTAGGCAACAAAAAGCAAAGCCAAACGAAGCAAGCAACCTCAATGTGGCGAGTGGGTTGACCATGAGGAAGTTTGTTCATTGCATTTCCCTCAGAGGTGTTTTCTCCCCCACCACTTGGCACTCCCAGTTTACCAAAATCTTAGCAATAACGATACCTCTCTATAACGATCAAAAGTGTGAAGCAGCACGTATCGTTATTGAATCCGTGCAGATTTTACTGTATTGAGACACTCCCACCAACGCTAGCAGCTACGTACTCGGAGGTCAGGTCATGCCCCGCAGGTGGCAAATGGTTTTGTGGTTGGAGGGATAAAGATGTGAGGCTGCTGCGAGCTGAAAATACGGGTTGAAGCAAAACAAACTGTCTGCTGTACCGTCCCTCTACCATCCCGTAGATGAACCGACTGGGCTTTTTTTCGCCACCCAATTCGACTTCGAGAGTCGAGACACCGGCGCTCATCCCGTTCCTGCCCATGGACCGAACGGGCCACCAATTCGAGTAGACACCTAAGGTAAGTAGGCAGGTTATGTCAATACCTAGGTACCTGTGTGCCTACCTACCTAGGTAGGTAAGCAGTCATTAACTAAGTAACGTTGAGTTAGAGTTCGCGGTGGAAAAAACTCTCGGCCACGGCCCGACGCGTGCAATTGCCCGCTGGGGCTAGGTAAGTCAAGCACATATACTAGACTAGTAGGTTCCAGTCGCATTGCGTGCGGTTAAATCTCATGGAAGTACCTCCTGCTAGGATCGGAAAGTGGCTCCGTGCAAATCCTGGACACAGCCGCGCTAAATGGTGGATGAACCCTAACTGAGAGAGGATACAACCTGTGGGAAAGATGGTTGTATTGATCTCGGATCTGAAGGATAGAGAAATCGGAGGTAGGCCATTTATGGGCACCGATGGGGCGGTCACGTGAGGGACCTGTCACACTAACAGAACATACAAGGGGTCTTGAAGTCTAGCCGCACTCAAGGGGGTAATCTAGTTTCGAGCCCCAGGTGTCGCTAGGAACCTGTACCGACTATGTACCCTCCAGTATAATCCCTGGGTGCTCGCTTGCCCACCCACCAACCGGAGTACTACAACCCAGCCTGGTAATCAAAGTGACACAGGCAGTCTAGTAGGTTGCCTAGTAATTTCTCCACCTAGCTCGCGTAGCCCATATTTTGGGTGTTCTTTCGCAGCATAGCGTCAAGTTCTTGAAACAAAATCGCGCGGGCCTATTCTCCGCCTCTGTAGCAGCAGTCTACTCGCGCATTTAGAAATTCCCGGTGATGACACAAGCTTCCGTGCCCTTGGATAGGATGCCAAGTGCCAACAAGGGCTACGCCACAGCAAGCGTCCGGGAAGCTAAAAGGGGCTCGATTGGTTTCCCAGAAACGGAGATCAACCATCAACCTTCATAGCACATGCACCCAAGCTAGGTGACGCTAGCATCGGATGTGAATGAGTGAGCTGCTGAGCTGGTGATACGTAGTCAACCTGGACTCGACAAAGCCGCAGAAGTGGCTAAACTCCTTGGTGGACTCAAAGTGGCAGTGCAATGTCCAAAGAGAAAATGGTCATGGAGCCCTACCTAATTACGTTCCCCTTTTGATGGAGTGCTGGGCCCGCGTGCCTTACCTGGTTGGTACGCAGGTATATATGGCTGGCCACCCTTCACACCCTGCTGCTCCCCCTATCGTTCTCCAGTGTGCAAAACATCCAGAGCAGACCGAATCCTGTCAAAAACTCAAAATGGCGGCATCTATAACTTCCAGGCTTTTCCACAGCCTCTTCCGTCGCCGTGGCCAAGGGCACCACGATTCCAGTACCGCCCCGACAGGAGCCCCAGCGGCCCTTGTTGTTGGGGTACCTATAGCGTCGCCTGTTTTAGGCGGGGCAGCTTCGTCTGTGCCTTTGCAAGGGCACACCGGGGCGGCAACGATTAATGCAAAAGGCAAAACGACGACTCCAAAACCTATCACATTGGCCTCTGGCCCCACGACATTGGCGCCATCCGGGAGTGTCAGCAATGTCACTCCGATGATTTCGGCATCGAGTGTCTTGCATTCACCAGCCAGTCAACCGGCAAACCCTGCTACTCTCACGAACCCCCCGATCCCCATTCTCGCCACGGTCCCTAGGAACATCACCGCCAGTGTCAGGAATTCGTCGACCTTTGGTTCGCAAGTATCACAGGGGGCAGCATCCTATAGAAGACGAGCGACAGGATTCTCTCAGAGGGCAATCGCCATCTGCAGAAGGAAGTCGAGACGGGAAAGCGTGTCCAACACGGAGATGCACGAGCAGTTCTACCCAGCCTACAGCATCAACTGGGAAAGACTCAGAATTTTTCTCGGGGCAAGATACCGAGGCACGGTGTTCCCAGAGGACAACATCGTGACCGATGACCAGTGGCAATTCTTCACGCCGGAGCCGCTAACTACAGTACGTGTAATTATCCGGACAGTGGCAGAATCCTCCACACGCGGCTGCTTAAGTACAGTTAGGCACCTAAAGCCTGCTAGTCTAGAACTAACTCCACTTGGTTTTTCCCACCAGGCTGACATAGAGGAGATTCGCAAGCTTGAGGACGGCTACGACCCCTCAAGGCAACCCTGAAAACCCCATTGGGCACGAAGTAGTGCCCACGCGTGAGACAACATGAAACCTATTCTTTAAACAGCGACCATAGAACGACAAAGAAAAAAACTGGAGGGGATATTGTTCAGTTGGTCGAATGGACGGTTCCCACGTAATTAATTGCCCACGATCTGAGTTTTGGATAGAAACAAGCTTCAGTGGGAAGCAAGAACAGACAGTATCACAGAGATCGTTCATAGTATTATGGCGAACCACCCGCTTTGCGAAAAGAAAGAGAAAGGTCAGCTCGAGAACTCGGCCAGCAAGCTTGCTGGGAAAAAAGGCAATTGCAAGTAGAGAAACTCGGCGTCGGATGCCCCGCGAGGCTGCCTGCGGCTGGGCCGGCCGTCGCCCTTTGCTCGACTGAGGGGCTGAGTAGGGTAAAAAGGCTTGGACACGGTCTAGCCTTTTTGGCATTGAACTACTGGAGCAGTGGCATCCGATCTCGGGCACTGCCCCGTGGCATGACTGTGATAGAGGGCGGTCAGCAGGTGTCCCCATCTCTATTGCCTGGAGGGAAAGTATATAGAGCATCACATTACACCTCAGTCCATGATAGTTCAATCTTGATTTGGTCCTCAATCCAATCTCAATCTTGTCCACAAATCCCTCCATCACCTCCTGGGAAGTAATTATCAGCGGCTCATGGCTCGACCCACGGCGCTTGCGAGATATATCGCCTCGACCAAAAGACCAGAGAAGTACCCTCTCAATCTTGCGACATATGGGCCCAATAACGGCAGCCTTCGAGTGCACCGAGAGCTACTGGTAGAAAATGCCCCGTTTTTGTTTCTCAAGAGAAGCGCAGTCGTGGTTTTGGAGTTCAAGGGCAGCAACCCACCCGATTCCGTAAACCTACGAACAGTCAAGGACGATGTCGAGTTGGCATCTTGGATCCCCGTCCCCAAGCCAGACGGTTCCACACCAGAGACCGCTGTGCGGTGCCGATTCATGTAAGAACTGAGGTCTCTCTCTATTCTTTATCGCCATTGCCCCAAAGAATACGGCGCTGACACCCAAGCCACCCAATTAACCCCTGATGCCCATGTTATCCCACACTACACTTGCAGCTTTCTACAAGCCCCAAATAGCCAGGCAAGGCTGGATGTCTCTGAAGCTCACGCATGTAAGATCTTCACATACTTCCAGGTGATGCCCAGCTATGTAGACTTCATCTCGGTGTTCGCCGTCCGCCCCGGTGACGAGCAGGAAATTACCGACCTACGCTTCAGCAGCTTCAGAGAGCAAGTCCGTCTCGCTAAAGCTATGGAAATTCTTCCCGTTGCTCACCTCGGGATCGGCGGCCGTGGCTACCAGCTCAGCTACAATCTCAAATGTGTCGCAAACAAGGCCAAGGACGGCAGGGCAGCGGGAGCGACCGTCATCAGGGAGAATTGGCAATGGTCAACACGGCAAGCCGCCTTCCATCACCAGTTTGACATCGAGAAGGGCTCAAGCCTCTGGATCCTCACAGCCGCCAGAGACGAGCTACAGAAGAGGATACAGGGCCTCACTGGTCAGACTGGAAGGAGAGCAGTGACACCATCAAGCGCTCAGCAGCCTGCAGTCAATTCGGTCGAGGATCATGAGCTTCAGGCACGGGAGGAAGACAGTGACTTCAGCACATCAGAGAGAAGCTTCAGGGCTAGCTTGGCTGTTCATCTACTCCTCGCACAGTGGGCAAGTGAAGACTGGCGTGGATGCATTCGCTGGCTGGAACAGATACTGGAAGCAAAGGTACGAAAGCACGGCCACGGTGAGAGCTACCTAGAGGTTGGAATAATGTACCAAGCGCTAAAAAAAAATAACCCCCCGGCCTATATCAGACGCGGCTAGCCGTGATAGCTCAGACGTACCAGCCCACGACAGCCGACCTGTTGTTCATCCAGGCGAAAGAAGACATGACGAACAAGATCGTCATGACTCTCGAAGCCAACGCCAACGTCCTCAAGGCAGTGGTGGAGTTCTACGCCAGGCTGATGCAAAACGAGGATTTCCCCCTCCGAGAATCTGATATGTGCAAGCGAACGGTATTGGACTTCTCGATCCAGATGCGGGACTATATCTATGCCACCGAGGCATCTTCCAAGAGGGCCCAGATTTTGGGCAAGATGATTGCGGACCGCAAGAGCCTTGTAATGCAGACAGCTCGCCCTTCCCTGTCTCCAGAGCTCACTCGCTCAGGGTGAATGCTAACATGGTGGTTCCAACAACAGGTCCAGCAACACCTTCAGGCGAAGTCGACGTACGAGGTTATGGCTCTCACCAAGCAGCAGCAGACAGAGGCCAAGATCATGCGGGTGATAGCCGTGGTGACGCTAGTATATCTGCCCCCAACTTTTGTCTCGGTAGGTGAAGTTGCGGCAACGCTCGCCAGAAACACCCCCTCCAGTCCTGAAGGAGCCTCCATTTCCAGCCTATAGCACTGACAGCGAATTTCCGAGCTTCATAGACATTCTTTAGCACCGATGTAGTGAAATACCAGCCCGATGCGAATAGTATCGAGTTCTCCCCCTTAGCTGGAGCTCGGATTGAGTCATACTCCTCGCTCGCCTTAGAGCGGTGGTTCCAGGTAACGGGGCCGCTGACAGCTTTGACCTTGCTGCTCGCGGTCGGCTGGTACTATTGTTGGGAGCCAGGAAAGAATGCGGTTTCGGCATGGTGGAAGGGAGACAATCTCACGTTGCCTCGGCAGCGGGAGAAGAATTATATAGTTTGAGGAAGTAGTGGCAGCCCCGCGATGATGAGGCGATGTGGTGGCAGGTTAGGCAGCGGTACAGCAACAGAAGAATCGGGCTCGGTATTAATTAATTACCAGAAGATGGCGCAGGCGAGGGGCCGCTGGGGAGGGAGGGCGTCGGTCGATGATGAAAGTCAGGTTTTTCCAAATCAACTACCTACATAGGTTTCCTAGGTACCTAGAGAGCTGGCGTAATCAGACCAAAAGTAAGTGTACGGATTCGTACAGATTAGCCCGAACGTATTAATGTGCGGTTTAGATTCACGAAGCGGTGAGCGTGGCTTGTTGGGGCTAGGGAGCCAGATACGGAGTCAAAGTCATGTGCACCGGATGCATGTACTGCCACTCTGTCCTTGATTGTCACCCCGCATTGCCGAGCTCACCGAAAGGTAGGTAAGTAAGTAGGTAGGCACCTACCTAGCGACAAAGAAAACGCTCAATCGCTACCAGGACCCAGACAAACATCACGTCAACAAGTCACCAAGCGCCAGCGGATATACGATCGCTATCCGCCATGCGTCTAATCAACCTGAAAACTCGCAAGCTTGAGACCTTTTTGGAGGGGCAGGCTCCACCCTACGCCATCTTATCACACACGTGGGGCCCGGACTGTGAAGAGATAGGCTTCGACGATATCGAGGCTGGCGATGTCCAGAAGCAGGGCGTCGGAAGCATCAAGCTTGATGGGTGTTGTAAACAGGCGGGAGAGGACGGCCTGGGATATGTGTGGATTGACACCTGTTGCATCAACAAATCGAACCATGTGGAGTTGGCCGAAGCCATCAACTCCATGTTCAGGTGGTATGGAGCGGCGGTGAAATGCTATGTCTTCATGGCCGACGTCCCGAAGGGTGATGACCCTTGGATCCCAGGGAGCACATTCATCAGGAGCCGCTGGTTCACCCGAGGATGGACACTTCAAGAGCTTGTCGCACCGAAATACCTTGACTTCTACGATTCGGAGTGGACACGCTTAGGATCCAAGCGAGACATGGCCCCCCTGCTCCAGCAGATAACCGGCATACCTCATGAGATCCTCACTGGGTGGGACGACATTCATCAAGCGAGCATCGCCCAGCGCATGTCATGGGCAGCAAACCGGGAGACGAAGAGGAAGGAGGACGTGGCTTACTGCCTCCTCGGGATCTTCGGCGTGGTCATGCCGATGATATATGGCGAGGGTGATCAGGCTTTCATCCGATTGCAGGAGGAGATCATCCGACGAACCCGAGACGATTCTATCCTTGCCTGGGGCTTGAACACCACAGAGAGGCGTGCAACTGGAGACTCACAATATGTTGCTGGCGAGGTTCTCGCGACGAGCCCATCCGACTTTGCCGGCTGCGGCAACATTGTCTGTCGAAGAAAGAAAGGTTCGGAGCCCGACTCCTTGGTCCTCCTCGGCACTTTCCTTCGGATCCAGTATCCTACAGTGAGCGCTGAAGGGCTCATCTTTGCGATGCTCGACTGCCATCCGGAGGACCGCCCCGAGGAGGCCGTTGGAGTGCCACTACACCTGGACACATCCAGCGGGTCTTCCAATCAGTACCTCCGACCGATTGGGCGACCATCTGCCGTCCTCCAGAGAGATCCCCACCATAATCAACTCCATCGAATCGACATACGACGGGAGATAAGGAAAGTCACGACGCTACGCAGTTCCAAAATTAGGGACTTCGGCTTCGTTGTCCAGAACGGCATTGGACCTGGCCTCGAGCTAGTGGAGGTTAGTCCTGTATCGAGATGGGATAGGGACAACGGGGTTATCTCGACTGTGGCGCACACGAGCGAGTTGGTGGGAGGGTTCGAGCAGCGGACCTGGACTCGATTCCGAACGAGGCAAGAAGCGTCTGACCTGGTTGTGTTGCTGGAACTGAAGGTGCACGGTGAAGATCCCGAAGCAAACTGCTACCCAATGCTCTGCGGTCCAGGGGCAAGTCTAGAGACAATTTCCGAGGTCTACGACAAAGTGACGCGACCTGCGGGATCCACCGTCGCAAACGGCTCTCTCCGCATGCGAGTAGGAGTGACGCTGAAGATTCTATCGAGACGGCCGATGTTTGTCTTTCGCCTCGAACCGGACCCAAGGGTCGATACCGTTGACTCCTCTCTGCAGCAGCCATTGACCATGGTCGATATTGGCACGGAGGCCTCGCAGCTGGAGGTTGAGCAGAGGCTCCGTAAACTGCTGGAGGACGACTACACCTTGCAAAAAGAAGAAGATGTCGTCAGCCCTGAAATCGAAAGCGCAAGTCATAGGCGTCAGGAGCGGATGGAGGCTCTCAGTGAGGTTCGCGAGACGATCAAACTATTACAACAGGAGGAGCAGGTACTCCAGAGAGAAGTGGTCAAGCTGGACCAGGAAATTGCCGCAGCCTCGGAAAAACATAGGTCAGTACGGAGCAGAAGGAGTGTGCTGATCAAGGCTGCCCATTATGCTCAAGAGAAGTGGGAGTCATTGGATGCCACACGGCTGCCTGGTTGCGCTAGAAGGAGCTGGGAGGGCGCGATGGTCAAGAGTCTGAGTCTCATCGACGGAAGCCTACCAGCAAACATCCCACTAGAAGCGGCTGAGCTTAACGAGAACCTGAACGACCTGGGACGTCTAGTTTTGCAGGGTGTTATCAGGGGCAGGGAGGGGTTTGTCAAGTTCATGCTCGACATCCCTGCGTGGGATGGCAAGCAGATAGAGGCGCTCCTCTGGTGTGCTGTCACCAGTGGCCACCGGGGTATCGTCGAACTCTTCCTTGACATCGGCGGAAACCCACGAGCAAGGGGCAAAAGTGGGAGGACCCTCCTCCATGCCATGGCCGACAGCAAGCTTTTCCACAAAAGTGTGGCCACCTTGCTTATCAACAGAGGGGCCAAAGTCGACGAGAAGGATGATAACGGCGATACAGCACTCATGGTCTTCAGTCGAGTAGGAGACTATAATGCAGTGGAATTCTTGCTACACAGGGGTGCAGGTCCGAGGATAATCAACAAGTCCCATGGTCACTCCCCGCTGCTTGGGGCAGTGCTGTTTGATCATTCGTCCATCGTCCAGCTGCTTTTGGACAACGGTGCGTCGATGAACGATGCCGACAGAGACGGCGACACGGCCTTGCTCCTGGCAACCAGGCTCGGACATGAGTTCACCGTCCGCATTCTCCTGGCTGCAGGAGCTGAGGTCAACCGAGGGAACAAGAATGGGAAGACACCATTAATGGTGGCTGCCGAGTCACATGGCGACGGCGTCCTTCTTCTATTGCTCCTCGACAATGGGGCCTTTATCGACGACAAGGATAGTTATGGGAATTCTCCCGCATTTCTCGCAGCCGCATCGGGCCTCGAGGAGAACCTGACTCTTCTAGTCAACAGGGGCTTGCCCCTCGAAGAAACAGACAAGGACGGCGACACTATTCTACAGGTCGCGGTAAAACGCGGACTCGCCAAGGCAGTGAGTCTTCTCGTCTTAAATGGGGCCAAAGTGGACTCGATGGATGGCTCAAGAGACCCGCCTCTCCATCTGGCAGCTCGCTTAGGAGATGCTGCGATCGTCCGCCTTCTTCTCGAACACGGCATCCCGGTCGATGCCCGGGGCAGAGAGGGAGAAACGTCAATGATGCTGGCGGCGTCACGTGGCCACTGCGACGTCGTGCAAGCCCTCCTCGATGCTGGCGCCTCCGTCGACAAGACCGCCGAAGGACTGGTTCCATTGGTCCTGGCGGCGGAGGACGGACACCTGGGCGTCGTGAACCTCCTCCTGGAAAACGGGGCGAATATCAACGCCACCGACCCATACACCCCGCTCATGTACGCTTCAAGTCGGGGTCAAGCGGAAATTGTCGAGGCGCTCTGCTACCACGGAGCCAAGCCGAACGACCATCACGTCGGTCATCC
This sequence comes from Pseudohalonectria lignicola, assembly GCA_003049395.1. NCBI lineage: Eukaryota > Fungi > Ascomycota > Sordariomycetes > Magnaporthales > Ophioceraceae > Pseudohalonectria > Pseudohalonectria lignicola. The sequence goes on along the minus strand of PYSP01000059.1, from coordinate 73,317 downwards.
AGGCCACACCGCGCTGTCCATGGCCATAGCCGCGGGCCACTACGACGCGGTCGCGGTGCTGATCCACTATGGCGCCGATATACACGCCCTCGATGCCGAGGGAACTCCCCCCCTGCTTTGGGCAGCACGGCTGGGCCTCGACAGAATAGTGCAGTTACTCCTAGCGAAGGGGGCCTCTGTCACAAGCAGGGACAAGAACGGATGCACATGCCTCATGCGGGCCGCGTTCGGCGGCCACGAAGCCGTTGTTAGGCTGCTGCTCAACAAAGACCCAGACGGGCTATTCAAGTCCGCGCGTGACTGCAGAGGGAGGTCCACCCTTCACCACGCTGTACTAGGCGGCCATTTGTCCATTGCCACACTGCTGTGCGACGCGCTGTGCGACGCGAGGACGGCCGCCGCCCACGCCACCGGAGCCTCCCAAATCAGGACCGCCTGGCAACTTGCCGTGGATCGGGGTAACCCTGATATTGCCGAAATGCTGCAAAGTCGAGGGGGGCTGGTTTCGCCCGCCGTCCAAGCCCCGGACAAGGGCCAAGGCGAGCAGCAGAGTTCGAGTGAGAGCCCAAGGCCCAACAGCACCGGCGGGGAGGTAATCGGCAAACGGCCAAAGAGCGAGCTGAATATAAAGGACATAATGAGACGATTCCATGCCACTTCATGAGTGCTCCAGAATACATACGACATATGGGTCAGTCGATATCTCTTAAGTTACTGCACTGGTCACAACCAGACCCTCCCAACCTTATTACCACCTTGCAGCAGCAGGCACATTGAGGTTCGCAGCCCACTAATATCCTTACGTTACCATAATAGGGCGTCTGTTGGATCTATCTAGGAAGAGCGGGGTTTTGTGATGGCGGCCAAGTGAGTGAGCACGTGTCCCCTTGCGCGACCCTCAGGGGTCCCTCTGCTTGGTCGCCCTCTCTTTGTCTAATTATATAAGCCAGGCGCTGTTCACTAGATATAGGAGCTTTAAAATGATTAGTTGCCGGCTTCGAATTGGCTGCAATTTCTCATGGTACGTATCTGTTGGACACGACAGGGTTGCTAGGTCAAATGGACTTTGGTAGCAGGCGAGTTTCATGATAATTCACCGGCAGAGCTCAGTATAGCAGCTGAACTAGGAAAGGTATCCAGACGAAGTTCAGTTGTGCCGACGGAGGTTACTAACTCAACCTAGTGTCATATTCTAGCCTTATTCTAGCGTCAGTTCCCACAAGGCACACAACCGACCCGATAGTCACCAACGATGCAGGGCAGATTCAACTGCACCAAATCATCTCCCTTTCCCCAGCAAGCCCTCCCCATCTTGACGGCCGGGTCCATGCCGTAAAGCTCATACTCATATGCCCGGTAGCACCACCAGGCGCCGCTCGAGCCCCTGACCTCGCACTGCGCAAGACACCCTGTCTCCATCCCCCCGGCGACGCACCTCTCATCGGCCGCCCACGCCTCCCTGGACGCACACTCCCTGCACGGCAGGGCCGTCGCCGGCGTGCTGGGCGGCAGGTCGGTCGGGCGCGGCGAGTGCACGACCCACGTCCTGGGCATGGTGTACGTCCCCGAGGTCGAGAGGGTCGTCGTCCCCGCGTGGGAATACGCCAGGTAGCTGGTCTCGAGTATAGTCATCACCACGGTCTCGACGAGGGTATGCGGGTGAGACGTCACTGGCCCTGGCTCGTACGTCGTCGCCTCGATGGTCCTGAGGATGGTGAGGCCCGCATCTGGGTTGCCGCCGTATGGTGGTGGCTTGGTGGAAAAGGTTGAGGTCGTGGTGCTCACTCTGGTCGCTGTTGTCTTGTATGCGGCCGTGGATGTGGAAATGATCGGAGGGGTTGGAGGCGCCACTGTCGGGATTCCAGTTCGGATCTTGAGCGTTGCTGCCACTGTGACAACTGCTGTATTGAGAGCAAAACAGAGGGCGGCTTGTCGCCCTTGAATGAGCATTTTGTGGCGGAAGAATGTAGCTTGGACCCAGCTTAACGAATAGAAGCGAGGGGGAAGTTATCGAAAGAAATACGGACAGGAACAAAAAAGACGGAGACAAAGAAATAAGTCAAGCCAAGACTCTTAAAAGAACAAATCTCGCCACACCTAACAAATCCCATCCGAACTGTATGGAGGAATGGGCTCCGGCGGTGGGCGTGCAGATTTGGGAAGGCCATAGCTGACTTTACCCGGTTTCCCTGCTGTCATCATGCTGCGACTTGGATGTGGTGGGGGGATGCGCCAGTATTACTGGTGGTCGAATGGTACGAGAACAAACCGTCTCGTCCTTGCATAAAAATAAGAAAGCATCGTGTTTTGACCGAAAGATCGGAGCAGTAATTGCAAGAATAAAATAAAATTTGTGGGGGATACGCTCCAAGATCTCAAGTACCGGGATTGCGACAGTAGAGGCTGCCACCAAATCATCCCACCTACCGACCTTTGCCCAATACAACATTGCACCATCTGTGCCACTCGAGATGCCGCATAACCTTGATCACAGGTTACAGCAGCGAGTTCCAGGACGCTCTTCAGAATGCGGCACGGTGACCTTAAATTTTGACCACTTAAAGACCAACCCCCCGGCCCCCAACGACCCTCACGCGCAGAACCAGTTCCTCGCCTCGTCCTGCCCCACGCCGGTCCACACCGCCTTCCGGGGGTACGGACAGATCTTCCTCGTCCGGTTGACCGTCCAGTCCGCATTGTACGCGACCGCGTTGAACCAGTCTGGCGCCTCCCCGTCCTCGACCCACCGCACCAGCCGCAGCAGCACGTCGTAGTCCGGGTCGCCCCTGAACCCCGGGGTGCCCCACCCCTGCCGCATGTCCTCCGTCGTCAGCAGCGGGTCGAGCAGCTGCAGGCCCGTCGCCTGGCCCGCGCCGGCGAACATCCAGGGCGCGTTCACGGCCGGCGGGGTGAAGAGGCAGTGCTGCATCCCGGGCACGAGGAAGTGGCGAAAAAAGCCGTCGACGTCTTCGCCGCGCCCGCCGAGCGCCTCCCTCGTGCGGTTGTAGAAGAGCGTCGTCTGCCGCGGCGGCACCACCCCGTCCGCCAGGCCCTGGTACATGAGAACCTTGCCGCCCCGGTCGCGGAAGCGGGCCAGGTCGGCGTGGGCGTCCGCCGTGGCGCGGCCCGGGTCGACGCGCTCGCTGTCGAGCACGACCGCGTCGCTGTACTGCCGCCAGGACCAGGCCGTGTCGTTGTAGAGGAAGAAGCGCTCGTACTCGGTGTCGAAGCCCGCGGGCGACGTGCCCCCCAGATAGGCGGCCCAGGTCAGCTCGGAGCCGAGCTCCATGCCGCCGTGGACGAGGCGCCTGCCGCTGCCAGGGTCGGCGATGTAGTAGTCCGCGTACACCCTCTTGACGGCCTCGACCTGCTCAGCCGTGAGGCACCCGACGGGCGGGAAGCCGGGCGGGCAGGTGAAGCGCGAGAAGTCGAGGTCGCAGCTCTCCGGACTGCTGACGATGCGGTCGCGCACGCCGTCCACGGCGTCGCACTGGGAAACGACCTGCGCCGCGAAGGGGAGCCACTGCGCCGGGTTGAGCGGGTCGAAGATGAGGCTCCCGTCGGCCCTGAGGTTGTCCCTCCCGATCTTGGTGATCCACGGCATGAGGTGCTTGGTGTCCCAGGCAGGGGCCCCCACGAGAACGCCGTCGAAGCTGTCCGGGTCCAGCTGCACCGCCTTGAGCGCCTGCCTGCCGCCCGTCGAGCAGCCGGCGAAGTAGGACCGCATCCGTCCCCCGCCCCGGCGGGGCGGGTAGTAGGCCTCGACAATGGCCTTGGCCGCGGCGACGGATCCCCTCACGGCGCGGTACCCCCACTCCAGGACGTCGTCCGGCCGGTCGAGCGCCCACTGCAGCTGGCCGGCCTGGGGCGAGCTGTGGCCCGTGTCGGTCGAGACGGTGGCGAAGCCGTAGTGGGGCCCCTGGCCCATCTGCGGCCAGTTGATGCCCCCGCTGAAGGCGTTGTTGCCGACGGCCAGGAACCTGCCGTTCCACGACCCGGCCGCGGGCAGGAAGAGCCCGAAGCGGAAGTCGGCGGCCGGGCTCTCAGTCGCGTTGACAACGCGCACGATCAGGGCGCACAGCTCCGGGAGGTGCGTCGCGTTCTGCGGGTGCGCCACGTTGGAGGCGCCCTCGCCGTACGAGCCGCCCGTGACGTTGTCGACCCTCTCCAAGAGGAGGGTCGCGCCCCCGAGCTTGTGCCTGCCGGGGAGGATGGACCGTATGCCGCACGGCGTGCAGAGGGCCGCGGGACGCGGCAGCGCTGGTGGCGGCGGCGGTCTGAGGCTGTCCGCCCTCGGGATTCCCAGCCGGGGTGTGATCAGGCCGGCGAATACGAGGTCGCGGGCGAGGAGCCCGAGGAGGGCCAGCACCAGCAGCAGTACCGCCATCCAGATCTTGCTGTTCAATCTGGACGCAAGAGCAGTAGGGAGAAGAGGGTGATTGAGAAGCCGCTCGCCCTCTGCGGCGGCGGAACCGGAGAAAGCGGGCAGATGCCATGCTATCTCTTTTGTATGGATTGGCCCATGCGTAGGCGCCCTCCGTGCCTGTGCCGTATTCGGTGATGACCCTCCATCCTTTGACGCACGGTGACATCCATCTTGCTCCATCGCTCCTCCTCCGCGCCCTCCTTTTCCTCCTCCCCCGAGCTCCACGGCCCCGATGGTCTGGGACTGGCGCATTTGCTTTCTGATCGGCACATTGGGAAGGTCGTTATTGCGTCGGTGCTTGGATTGTTACGGCGGACGAACGGGTGCAAGTTTTTTGCC
>PYSP01000059.1:0-68532 GCA_003049395.1 Pseudohalonectria lignicola | reverse complement strand
CCCCACACCAACGCACAATGTTCGCGTCTGCGCTAGCCCCAAAGCCGCCCGTGCTGACGGGAGATGAAGGGTCGCGCGGCACGGGCGGTCAGACGCCAGCCAATACTGCAACCTTAGGTCGGAGTGAGCAAACCAATAATTACGGGGACTGGTTCGGCGCCGGTCCAGCACCAAGTGTCCGCTCGAAAAAGACGGCGTGACGCCTTTCTCACACGAGGAATGCGGCCTTTTTAGCTCAGCAGATACTAGGCGGGAATGTGCGGGGACTTGGGCCACCACCTGCCGAGCGTAGCGACGTCTAGCGTGTTCTCTCCCTCAGAAACACTCAGCAAAACCGTGAGACGTAGGCCTTGGTGCCGCTGGGGGCATCTTGGCCAGAGTGTGGGGTACATCGGGGATTTTCAATTCCCAATCTCAGTGCACACCTGCGCATGCTACCCCTCTCGGACCCCAAATTTCGCCCAAGGGGAATGGAGAGCAGTACTCGCAAGGACGAGATTTGCAGTCCCTGGGGAGTCCAATGTCTCAAGCTGGGCAGTGAAGGATTGCAAGGACGGTAGGCGAATCGATATTCCAACATTGCGTTACAATATTTAGCTGCTTGGAGTAGCCTCGCGTCTGCGCTAAGATGTGAAGGGCAGTAGAATAATTACAGGACACTCGGATTCCATGCGTGGAAGGTCGCAAACACGCAATCCACCACCTCGGTGACGCCTATGACAGCTGACCTCCGGGTATGCTGCCCGGAGCAGACGGCTAGGGACTGCAGGGAGAACGATCGTGAGAGATTCTAAGTCGACTCAGGTCAGGAATGTCCCCTCAGATGGTGCCTAAACCTTGCGTCAGCAATTCTCCATCGCCTCCCAAAACAGGTGACTAGTAGAAGAGGGAAAAGGAGCATGGGGTATCGATGTGAGCCTCTATCAAACCTAGCGGGACATCGTCGGCTTCAATGTAGCCGAGACTGTAGGAGCTAGTTCACTGCCGTTAGGTGATTAAGAAAGGTCATCACCGTGACTTTTGGCACTCTTTACGTCCTTTAGTGGGCCCTCAACAAAAGAGTTTGAAAAAGGTGCGTGATCGGTCCAAGAGAAATATTTTTTTATCTTCGTACTTTGCAGGAAATACACAACGCTTTCCTTCGTATAGTATGAAAGATAGATAATATATGATATGGTATAATTACTATTTACCTAGGTAGCTCAGAATGGCCTGGTACAGGCTTGCATAATTACAAGCTGTGAGTTAGACTGACAGATGAGATTAGAGGATGCGCGCTATCAGCAAATTAGTGAAATGGCATAATTAATCACTAGTCTAGAGAGTTAATTAGTTAATTATCACAGAATAGACCCACATAATTGAGTAAGACAACAGCAAAGCCCCACCGTCCCCTGATATCATGACAGTGATCCGTGGTATTTCTTTGGCTGGAACACGGCTCCAGTATCCTCGCGCTCCATCACCCATTCCCGGAAAAGGCCAGCCTTCACTTCCCAACTCTGACAATCAGCTTTCCCTTCACATGCCCCCCCTTCACCCCGGTGTAAGCAGCAGGGGCATCCTCGAACCCATAGACCTGATCGATGACGGCCCCCACCTTACCTTCCTCCATCCAGCCACCGGTTACCTCGAGCATCTTGGCCGCATTGTCCATGCTGACCATATAATACGGCGTCCCGCCCAGGACGGCCCAGGACGGCGTCAGCATCCTCTTCACCAGCGCCAGGGTCGCCCAGATGGTGATCCTGGACGAGGCGCTGACCTGCACGAACGTCCCGCCGGGCTTGAGGATGGCCGCCCGGGCACCGTAAAGTGCCGACCCGCCCCCGATGTTGTCGATGAGCAAGTCGAAGTACGGCATGCCAGGCCGGGCCTTGAGCCGGGCAACGAACGTCCTCCGTCCGGCAGTCCACGACGCCGTCCCCCGAGGCCCCGGCACAGCCCCGCGTTCGCGCCGCAGCAGGCAACGACCACCTCGCCGGCGCCCATGGCCCTGGCCAGCTGCACGGTCTAGGTGCCCACGCCGCCGCTCCCGCCGTTGACGAAGACCCTGGCTTCGGGCGGCAGGGGGCGGCCGCGTGGCGTGAGGGAGAGGTAGGCACTCGTCGCCGCCGTGCCGACGGCGGCCCCTTGCTCCCGGGTGACGCCGGCGGGGAGGCGGGCGGCGTTGCGCGCGGGCGCGACGACGTATTCGGCAAGGGTGCCGTGCGGGCTGCAGAAGTCGAGGCCACCAAAGACGAGGTCGCCCTCCCGGAGGGCGCCGTTCTCGGCGTGCCTCGCCGCCACCCTGCCGCAGAAGTCGATGCCGGGCGTCGCGGGCCGGTGCGGCATCATGAACCTGCCCATCAGGCCCGCCTCGGGTATCTTGTGGTGTGCCGGGTTCAGGGCGGTGGCGATGACCTGGATCAGGAGTTGGTCCTTCATCAGGGATGAGGCGGGCGGAACGGGGACGGTTGGGTTGATGTTCATGCTCTCGTCGAGCCCGCCGCTGACGGCATTGTATTGCCACGCTCTCATTGTACAGGGGCCATCGTGGTTGGTATCAGCTGGAGAATTGAATGATGATCGGGGTTCGTTGTAATTTTCGGCGTTTGCATCCTCACATGGAGGGGAGAGATTTGCCTTCATCTGTTAGCAGTTCCTCACGCCACCATGATTGCACGCCTGCATAAACGGACATGGTAATTATGGATGGAAACCACTCTGTTTCATTTCCATATGTTGGGGTGGTTGGTATTGCTTCTGCTAGATTGTTAGCGAGGATGTCGTCGAGGGGATGGGGGCCCACCGCTCGTCACCCCACGCATCGTGCTAATAATGGCACGGATTCCTAGTCTAGCTAGATCCTAGCGGTGGCTGCTTGTGAATAGAAGGCAATGGGGATAAAAACGGGCTTCAGAGTTCAGAAGCAGTGCAATTTGTAGGGGACATCGTTGAATTTGGGGCGTTTCCAAGTTCAGTACACTCCATGTATTCGCGATCTAAGATGTACCTAATGTACCTACTCTAAGACTGTGTGAGACGCTCTAGTTTCCATGATTGATGCTTGAGCGTCTGGGGAATCTCGCAATGCTTCCATTATAGTCTTGTACATACAAAGTCCTTGCTGACTCGTTTAGACTTCGGAGATACTTGTGATGCCGCAACCTCTGATCTCCATCAGCTCAGTACGAGATATCATATGGCGTAGCAAGGTTAGCCGTGGTAAGAGGACAGAACTCGGACCTCCCGATGAGATAGTTCTTGATCCCCTCGCACATCTCGAAGTCGTCGGTCTTTCTAATCAGCCGAGCGAACGTGTCGCAGTCCGTCAATCGTCTAGCAAGAGCGGACTCGTAATTACCACTTCCGCTGCCAGGTATCGGGAACAGGCACAACCCAGCATTCAGGCAGCCTGACTTGAACAGAGTTCGAGTCTGAGTCGCCCAGCTCTTGAAAATAGGACTCGGGTTCTGGCTCTTGTTCTCCCTCAAGTGCTCCACCGATGGTTGCACGCCGCAAGGAGAGAACACTCCGCAGTTCCTCGAGTAGACACACCCAGGAGGTCTTTCGAAGGGATATGTTCGCAAGCCCCAGGGTCTTAAGCACCTCTTTGTGCCGTTTGAGGAAATCGGCCAACTCCACGCGCGTGCAGTCCAGGCCCGATACCATAAGATGCTCAAGCCGTACCCAGCGATGGTCCGCGGCCACCATATCATCTAGGGATGCGGCGTGATACAAATACCCGCGATAGAACGGATGAAGTAGCTACAATGAAGTAGCATCTCTGATAAGAGGGAAGCAGATGTTGAGCTCCTTCAGCTCTACCAGAGACGCGAGCAATCTGCTAAGCACGCCTCTCTGACTTAGGTACTGACGACAATCCCACCGGTCAGTGGTGGCTTAGCGGCGGGTCCAACAACGGGACGCCTCGCTGGGGTGTGCTAGCGAGAGGGACTCGTCTGCTGAGGAGATCACGATCTCCTCCACGCTGCCCAGACTGGCGAGGAGTTTGACAGGATGCGGACGTGCTTGGCAACATTGACGATCCCCGACAGGCGCTCCATGTCTTCAAAGTCACTCTGATGGATGTAGAAAAGAAGTTCCCTGAAAGCCCATGGGGTAGTAGCCGTGGCTAGGGACCGGGAAACGAGACGGCATGCTCGGGCGTCTCGGGCAGAGAGCATCCCACAGATGATGGTCCAGATTTCGAGCGGAAGATGCACACAACCTGCCATAGCGAGCAACGTAGCGGGGAAACCTGGGTGAGTGTGTTTCAAGTTCTTCTCTGCGTCTCGGAAAGCTGTCCTGGGCTGACGTAAACACTCACAGGCTCAAGTTACACTGATGCCTTGCGAAGGAAAGACCTTGTCACGGTGGGCGGTAGATATAAGTGCAATCAGTGACTATTGTGTTGCTGAGGGGGAATCCGCTTACGCAAGGATAATTAGCTGTAGTTATGCAGGTAGCTGGAGATTGTTGGTATTAATTATTGGCCCCGTCGACACGTTTTCCACAGTAGCAGAAAATATCTTGCGTATTGGTTCTCCTCTGAGTGCTTTGTTATCTGTAGCCCGGGCAATAATTCCGCCCGATTCTAAGAATTCGAAGGTATGAACAACCCGTATAAAGGGACCAATTAATTACTAGAGAAATCAACGCGTCTGTACCACCCAACAAAGAGAGTGTAATTATACCGCATTCTTTCTCTCTTACTCCACCCCTTCTCTGGGAAATTGCAGAGTCGCCACCATTTCCCCCTTCTCTCTATTGCTTCAAGGCAGGTGAGGGCGCAGTGAAGTTGAACTTGGATGAGTCTCCGACGGTGATGCTGTGCACATAGCGGATCTTGCCGCCCTCGAGCCTGAACTCATGACTGTCCGGAGCATTGTCCAGGTGCTCGAAGTTGCACAGCACACTGACCGACCCGACCTCCTCGTCGATGACGTATCGGCGGTTCGAGTTGGGCGCCTGCGTGTTGTTGGTCGGGATCCCGTCGGTGCAGTTGAGGTAGACGGAGCCCTCCAGCCGGTTGCAGGGGCTGCCGAACGGTATCGCGTCGATGGCGCTCTTGTTGGACCACATGTCGAGGTACGCGTCCGCCGCGGCCCGCAGGGTCGCCCGGCTGCTCCTCCTGTCGACGGGCAGGACGCCCCAGTTCTCCTGCCGTGCGTAGTGCAGCGTCTGCGTCGCGTTGAAGAACCACCCGGCCCCCGTCGTCGAGACGATCGTGTCGACGAGGTAAATATCGTGGTTGCTGTTGGGGTCCTGGCGGATCTGCGTTCCGAAGACGAAGGGCTTGTAGTTGCCTGGGTTGGCGGCGATGATCTCGGTGTAGGATGCGCACTGCTCTAGGTCGATGATGGTACGGTTGTGGTCTAGCAGCATGATGTTGAACATGACGCCCGCCGTGATGTCCGCCTCCTTATTGTTCTCGATGTAGCTGAAGCTGTCCGCGACGTTACCCCTCTGTCCGAGTGGCGCCGCGAGTCCCATCTGGACACCCATCATCCATTCTTCGACCGTCTCCAGCAGCTCGGCCCGGCTGCAATCGGCTGCCGACAGTTGTCCCAGGGATGCTAGGCCCAGTCCAATAGCGGCTTTTACTCTGTTTCGAGTCATGGCCACGATATTAGCAAGTTATCAACTCTTGTAAATAGTGTGTTCAAGCAAGGTGTCGGTGTTTATGTGGAGATGGTCGCGAAAGGCGTTGTGCCACCCCTTAACTAATTATATCCCCAATCGCAATGACGGTGAGAGCGTCGTAAGTAGACCAGCAGTGTGTTCCCCAACAACAGCAGGTGGGGAAATTTAGCCGTCGTCAAACAGTCATCTATACTGTTGCAGTCCTCCACTTCTAGCGTCGGCAGAATGTCTTGGCTGGGCGGCTGATATATGGCCTCTGTCTAGATCCCTGGATCCGATCGCTCTGATCCAAAATATCTGGACCAAGTCTGATATCCATGCTCCGGTAGATGAGGATAAATATCGGCACCTTCCCGGCAGCTACTAAGGGTATAAGAGGCCTGACCGACGTCGGTTATTGCCAAATTTCCACGGTACTAATAGGTAGGTAATTCCACTGCCTCAATGCTTCAGCGGGCACATCGGCAAACACTTGGATTCCCCCTTACACATTTTCCACAGATTGCTTGTTGATTTTGCAGCCTGGTCAGTCTAGTAATTATAGTAATCGTGTAGATTTATGGTGATTTTATAATTACCCCGAGAATGGCTCACTTTGGGGAACTAATAGAATGTTAATCCGCATTCGAATGTCCTACGGAAATCATGAAGTTGCAAGTGGATTCTTAACATAGCGGGGGAGTACACATATATCAAAACAAACATGGGAAACTGGCAAAAACTTTCTGATCGGATAGGGGTCAGTGGCATGGTGTCGGATGAGGCTTACGCCGAAAGCCAGATCTTATCTCTCTGTGTGTGGCCGACGGTTACGTAACGTTTCTAATGTCACGAAATCGTTCTCAAGGTGCCCCTAATAAGCTTTACTGGGGCGAGGTCGTTTTGGTGGTCTCTCACCTCCGTCCCCTTCCGCCGCATCAGAGAGTGTCTCTATCGGATTACTGGAAAGATAAGCTGGCTTCTTTCTCAAGGAATCCCAAAAACATCTCTCATGGTACTCCCGTAGCTCTTCCGTGGTGCGAACCTTTTTTGGTAGTCTCTCACCTACGTCCCCTTTCGCCGTATCAAGGGGTGGCTCCATTTTAGATCTGGGATCGCCGGAAAGATCAACTAGCTCCCTACTGAAGGAATCCCAGAAGGCTCTCTGAATGGCCTCCCGTACCTCTTCCCTAGAGCAAGCCTTTTCTGATGGTCTCTCATCTACAGCCCCTCCCGTCGTATCAGAGGGTGTCTCTATCGGATCACAAGAAAGATAAGCTGGCTTCTTTCTCAAGGGATCCCAGAAAGGTCTCTCGCGGTACTCACGTAGCTCTTCCATGGTCTGAGCCTTTTTTGATGGTCTTTTATCTACGGCCCCCTCCGCCGCATTACATGGCGTCGCCATCTCGACCCCTTCCGTCGTATCAGAGGGTGTCCCTATGTCAAGTCTAGAACACCTCGGAAAATGAGCTGGGTTCCGAGGTAAGGAAGACCATAACATGGTTTCTTCAAGGTACCTCCGCTTGCCTTGCCTATTGTGAGCTTCTTCTGATGGTATCTCACATATGTTCCCTTCCTCTGTCTCAGAAGGTGTCTCCATCCCAGGCGTGGTATCACCAGGAAGATCAGCTGGCTACCAAATCAAGGCATCCGTGACAATATTATCAAGGTGCTCCCGCTCGCCTTCATTAGGATAAGCCTCCTCTGATGGTCTCTCACATGAATCCTCCTCCGCGGTATCAGACGCTGTCTCCATCTCAAGTCTGGGATCACCAGGGAGAAGATCACCTGGCTTCCAAGTTCGAGCCTTGATCTCTTCTTCTAGCTGCCTTTGTTTCTCCAAGGAATAGAATAGTCATCGTCGCAATAGTGGGGATACCCAAGTGACTGGACTGCCTGTATCTTCGCTTTGCAGCCTGGCCTCTGACAGACCGAAGGATGTCCCTGGTCGGTGGTAGGGTCGCGCCGGAACGTGGTGGTGTGGGGCGTAATATCGGAAACCTTAGGCCTGGCTAATGCTTTCGCATGGTTCATGTTAATGTCCGCATGGATGCCTTCACCAAGTGGCATTTGGATGTCTCCATCCTCCGCGTCTCCACTAGGATGGTTATCCTGTGCCCTCAATGTGTCGAATAGATCTAATAGGTCGCCTGCCATTGACTAAGCTTCTTGGTTCTGCTGACGGTAATTAGCCATATCTGCAAATGCTCGGGGAGTAATTATCCCCAACACGCGTAGCCTGGCCGAGTAATTGCAGAGGGTCGAAGATGAAGTTCTTTGTGAGCATCTAATCAGTCTCTCCGTTATCACCACATTAATCGGGTAAATGATAGGATGGCCATTTAACTAGGACAACCAATGAATCAATGCTGGCGGAGCATCAAAAACAACGGTATCTGGACGGGATGGAATCTCATACTATAGCGTATACCTTCTTCTTAACACAGAGTATTACATAAGGCTTAAGATATAGATACAGACGCTAATTTTTTTATAACAAAATTGCCGCAAGGACGGTACTGAAGCAGGCATAACGACGATATATACTTGAGATTCTGGCTTATTAAATTATACGAAAAGCACTTTTTTCCCAGTGCCAAGAGATGCATAGGAATCTCCAGTTGGGTGAATACCTAATTACCTAGCGTCTAGGGGAGCATTCCATTGGAAGGACGTCTCAGTTGCTGATGTGCACTATAATTTTCTCGCCGTTGAGGGGGTCTAGGAGATTCGCTGATTACCTAGGTAGGTACTTAGGCAAGTAAAAAACCATTCGATATTTTATTCTCCCATGCTTGGAAGACTTATTACAAGACTCGGAATTTATTCAGTAGTGGCCTGCCAAGTAAGTCATCATGGGTGAGTTTATGTACTCGGGCATTTCGAAGAAGTCTCCGCCTACTTTATCTTTCGCTTCATACCGATACGGATTGCCTAAGGACAAAGGATGGTATCTAGGCGATGTTGTGCCCCTGTACTGGCCCCTGCGCCATAGTATCCACCCAAGCGTGTGGCGTAGGTATCGTGGGGTAGAACTAGTCTCCCTGAAAATGGATTAGGTAAGAATGTGTCTGATCTGCCCCTCCGCACATTCTGAAACCCCCCATCTCAATTTGGAACTTGACAACATCAAGCACAACGCGCATCCCACCGAAACACAACTCCCTCTTGTTACCTCCGTGGACGACGACCAGATCAGTCACCATGAGCATCAGCTTCCCTAAGGCTGAGGAGGATGTGCTTCGGTTCTGGACGGAGATTGATGCCTTCCAGACCCAACTCCGACTCACGCAAGACGGCCCGCGATTCACATTCTACGATGGACCGCCTTTTGGTACGCCCCTATCCCTGCATGTATTCCAGCATCTCTTCACCGCATTAGGATTTCCAATAACAGCTATCATCCCAACTTAGCTACCGGTAATGCATTCGCACCCCGTTTCACACTGCGGTCATATCTCACGACGAATAGGACTTCCCCACTACGGTCACCTGCTTGCATCCACGATCAAAGACATCATCCCTCGATACTGGTCGATGAAAGGCTACCATGTGGTTCGCCGCTTTGGGTGGGACACTCATGGCTTGCCGATCGAGTACGAGATTGACAAGGCGTTAGGGATTTCTGGCAAGGATGCAGTTATGAAGATGGGAATCGAGAAATACAACGCCGAGTGCAGGGCCATCGTCATGAAGTACTCCGCGGAATGGCGCCGGTTCATCGAACGGCTCGGGAGGTGGATCGACTTTGATAATGACTACAAGGTTTGTTCCCTACACACTATCTCAATAGTTTGCTGAGCTACAAGTGCTGACTGGAGGCAAGTCTATGGATGTGACGTTCATGGAGTCCTGCTGGTGGGTCTTCAAGCAGCTCTATGACAACGGCCAGGTCTACCGCGCGTACCAGATCATGCCCTTCTCGACGGCACTCTGCACCCCTTTGAGCCAGATGGAAGCGAAACAGAATGAGAAGGCCACACTGGATCCAGCAGTTGTGGTGTCATTCCCTCTCCTCGACCTTCCTGCTCACAACAACACATCTCTCCTCATCTACACCACAACCCCATGGACTCTACCTTCGAACATGCTCATTGCGGCCAACCCTTCCTTCGAATATGTGAAGATCATGGATGAGAAATTGGGGAGTCATTTTATCCTCCTGGAAGGATTGTTGTCCACTCTCTACAAGGATCTCAAGAAGGTCAGGTACAAGGTGGTGGAAAGGATCATGGGCAAGGACATGGTTGGTTGGAAGTACGAGCCGCTCTTTGACTACTTCAAGCACCAGTTTTCCGATTGCTTCCAAGTCATCGGGGCGGACTACGTCGAAGGCGGAGAGGGTGTTGGGCTTGTCCACCTTGCTCCCGCCTTCGGCCAAGAAGACTATGATGCCGCCGTTAGTGCCGGCTTCTTCGGGCCCCAGCGCCTGCCGCCATGTCCTGTCGACGATCGAGGCTGCTTCACACAGGAAATCACGGACTACGCAGGCCAGCACGTCAAAGTCGCTGATCGCGCCATCATCAAGGACTTGCGGCCCACCGGCCGGCTTCTCGTCGAGCAGAACATCACACACACTGATAAGTTTTGCTGGAGATCCGATACACAACTCATCAGGAAGGCCGTCTCCTCTTGGTTTATCAAGGTCACCAATTCTACGGAAGCCATGCTTGAGAACCTCGAGGGCACTAACTGGGTACCCCAGTTTGTTAAGGAGAAGCGCTTCGCAAACTGGGTGGCGAACGCGCACGATTGGAACGTCTCTCGGAATCGCTACTGGGGGACTCCAATTCCTCTTTGGGCCAGTGACGACTATGAGGAGATAGTCTGCGTTGGCAGCATCGAAGAGCTCAGGCGTCTCAGCGGATATGACGGACCGCTAGATGACATCCATAGGGACAAAGTGGATGGAATCACAATCCCGTCACAACGAGGGAAAGGATTCCTGCATCGCATTGATGAAGTCTTCGACTGCTGGTTCGTTCTTTTCTTTATTCCCCCCCCGGGGCCCCGCGCCCCGGCGGCAGTGTAACCCGCCTCACCAATCCTTTCGCGGCCAGTATTACCTATGCCGTCGATTTACCATTTAGCTCGCACGCTACCGACTATCACGCTATGATTTTAGAATACTTATATCGGCTTATTCTCTAGGTTCGAATCCGGAAGCATGCCGTATGCCTCGAATCATTATCCATTCGAGAATGAAGAGCTGTTCCATCAAGGCCGCTTCCCGGCTGACTTCATCGCTGAGGGCTTGGACCAGACCCGGGGCTGGTTCTATACTCTCACTGTCCTGGGTAATAAGCTCTTCAAGAAGTCGCCATTCCGCAACTGCATTGTCAACGGCTTGGTCCTCGCGGAGGACGGGAAGAAGATGTCGAAGAGTCTGAAGAATTACCCGGATCCCACCACGGTCCCGAACAAGTATGGCTCCGACGCTCTCCGGCTTTACCTCATCAACTCTCCCGTCGTGAGAGCGGAACCTCTGCGCTTCAAGGAATCTGGGGTCAAGGAAATCGTGTCTCGTGTCCTGCTTCCGCTGTGGAACAGCTACCGATTTTTCTCGGAACAGGCTGTCCTCTACAACAAGTCTGTGGGTGTCGAGTTCGAGGCCAGCTCCGATTTCTTCACAAATGGCAGCCTCAATGTGATGGACCGGTGGATTTTGGCCGATTGCCAAAGTCTCCTACTCTTCATGGAGCAAGAGATGATAGGTAAGTATCATCACCGAGAAGCCCCATGCAGGACATCAGATTAACAAGTTCCTTCCAGGCTATCGACTATACACCGTCGTGCCGCGATTGCTCGAAATGATCGACAACTTGACAAACTGGTACATTCGGTTCAATCGCAAACGGCTGAAAGGCGCGGCTGGTCTTGGCTTGGGAGATACTACCACCGCGTTGAACACTCTCTTCCAGGTTCTCTTCACAACTGTGCGCGCCATGGCCCCATTCACACCCTTCATCACGGAGCACATCTACGGGCTTTTGAAGCCGTACATGGGCGACTCTGTGGCACACCTCGACAACACATCGAGCATTCACTTCCTTCGGATTCCCACAGTTCAGGACGAGCTCCTCGATCCCGTCATCGAACGGAAGCTGACCGCCCTGCAGAAGGTCATTCAGCTTACCCGGGCAGCCAGGGAGCGCTGCAGTGTCAGCCTCAAGACGCCGTTGCCATCTCTGGTGGTCATTGGTGATCCACAGTTCATCTCTGATGTCGACTCGCTGAAATCGTATGTGGTTGAGGAGCTAAACGTCAGGGAAGTCATCCTGACAAACGACGAGGAGCGATACAACATCCTTCTGGAGGCCAAAGTGGACTGGCCGACCTTGGGGAAGAGGCTAAAGAAAGATGCCCAGCTGGTTCGGAAAGCACTGCCGGGCTTGACTCAGAATCAGCTGAGGCAGTACCGGCAGGAGAAACAGATGGTGGTTGGTGGCATTCAGCTGGATGACAACGACCTGACCATCGTGCGAGTCTTCGCGAAAGACGCAGCTGCCTCCCAGTATGAGGATGGGCTAAGGTGGGAGCCATCCTTTGCGGAGGATGTCGTGGTTCTCCTGGACGCGTCTCTGCGGCCGGAGCTCGTTGACGACGGTCTTGTGCGTGACATCATCACTCGACTTCAGAAACTTCGGAAAAAGGCTGGGTTGGTCCCAACCGATGACATTCGCGTGGTGTATGAGATCGTGCAAAACCCCGACGAGGTCGACGTGGATACCATCCTGTTGTCTCGTGCCGAGCTCTTCACGAGCCCCCTTCGAGCGGCGTTGGAACCTCAGACGCCCGAGACGGCAAAGGGGGAGGCCTTTGAGGTGGTGGAGGAGACTCTTGGCAATCTTGTTTTGAAGTTTCGTCTGGTGAGTCTAGATGGTGCAAGAGTTGAAACAGGATCTGCCTAGTTCATTGTTGCTTCCACAGTCCCCAGGCGCTTCTGTACCTGGCTCTGAAATGATACCCCACCGCGAAGGGGGAACGCTGCCTCACTCTCGACCGTCCCCTGGCTGGATCCTGGCGCCTCGATCCCGGGGCGCTGTCGAGATCAGGCCTGAGGGACCAATACATCATTCTTCACTTCTGCTGAATCATACCCGCGACAACCAGAGGCGGCCAACTTCTCCTGGCCCGGCAGGGATACATCCAAGCGATCAGATTGGGGCACCTGCCATTATATTCGTTACCCGCGAGACGTGCGCTCTTCCAATCGCTTTTGCCACTGTGTTTCGAACTTGGTTGACGCTTCAACCAACATAGCTTCATCATTCGACAAAGAGAATGTGAGGGTGGGGCAAAGTCCTGGATGCCGTCCAGGTCGCAATCAACCCAACCATCGCGCTTACGAAGGTTGCTGCTACGTGGGTCCTGTCTTGGTCGCCGCAACATCAGCGTCAAGCCGGGGTCCTGGCTCCTAAATCAAATTGTCGGGTCAAGGACTCGTGGCCAGTCCCAACATATTGACCAAGAGCCAAAGATAGACACCAGTACGACGCTTTCCTACTCTGCAACTCGGGCAGCATGAGTGGACTGCCCCTTGACACCAACGGCATCAAACAAGCAACCCCTTGTTTTCCACTAAGAGACGAGAAGGTGTCCGGATATCAATTCCTTGGCATGTTGCTGAGCTGGGATGGACACCAGCTAGACCGACGTGTATATATGGCACTGCCTCCGGGCTCTCTTCTCACGTCCAGAGATGGATCCAAGCAGCCCTATCTCTGGAGTCTTTGCTCGTCAACTAGGCTTGTCTATTGCACTCCTATGAGCTCATCTTTCAAGCTCCGTAAGTCAGAGCACCCCCCTTAGGCCATGTCACTTACACCAAAATCGACGGGTTTAAGCACTTTAGCTTTCCACCACCTTTTAATTAATTGATATAAAACTTCAACAGAATTTTCTTTGAATTATTTTACTATAAATTCTTTGTTTTCTTTTTTTTCTGTACTTCCATTATGTAAATACTAAGTTAAACTACAAAACGTACATAGTTCCCATGTACAAATTCTGATACTTTTATTAAATGAACAAAAGGGAAGCATTTTTATATAATTAGTAATAATGTACCATTTCTACGTTTCAACTCGGTACTGTCAGAGGGCCAGCATGCTGGCCCTGTCATGAATTAATGCGGCGTCAAGGAGCCGCACAAAAAAGCCCATGAGTCAACAGTTCACACGCCATACTGAGAGCCCCGCACGATATCTTGGGGCCCCGCGCCGGAAGTGGTTAAGGGGGTCATCGATCTGTGAATGACCCGTACTAGGGGGCAGATCCGAAGGACAGCGTGTCTATTGACCGAGGCGCAGAGGGAAGAGCGGAAAGCGCACTCAGAGGAGTGGACGGGTATATTAAGGAAGGAAATCTCCCTTCCCATGTCATTTAGTCTGTTCCTCTCCTCGTAGAACGTTAATACAATCTTCAAGGCCTAGTCTTTTGTCATCCCTATGCTAGACCCTTACATAAGTGACATGGCCAAAGAAGGGGGGTGGCTAAAGGGGGGTGCTCCGACTTATCTTCTTTCTTCCATTCCAGCCTAGAAGGTACCGACTTCTGAGTCTTCGACCACACAGGCCAGCAAGCAATCCCAACAAACATCATGTGCAACGGCACCGCCGACATGGACTGCTGCGGTATCCCGCACAACGTGGTCGTCAATTGGAAGTGCCCGAAGGCTCGCCAGAGTGACTCGTTCGTCCTCCCTTTGCTCACTGCCCGAGTATCTAGGTGAACGGGTATCCCATTGGCATTCTGGTGGTGCGATGCTGACAGTAGCGCAGGGCCTATTGTGCCACTTCGAAAGTCAAGCAGGAGGCCCTTCCTCCCGCCCAGTTTTACAACACCTCAAATTCATGCATTCCTAACTCCAACGTCTATATCATCGGTTCTGGTGTACCCCGTATAATATTTACTATCAGCATTGTGATGGCGTTTACAGGAACACGCTCTGGCAAGCTATCTATCTTCTAGCTTCCATGAGCTTGGCGCAGCCGAGCTGCTGCGGTGGGTGCGAGTGGGAAGAAATGGGAACTGATACAAGGTGATCGAGGATGCAAGTCATGGTTATAAGGGTGCGTGTCGCGTATGAATCACTCACCAGACTGTGATTGGAGACAAATGTGGGAGAAATCGCGCTGCGATTGGTTTTGGCTTTGGACAACTAGGTAGCATAGAATATAATAATAGTCCGCAATTCTGTTTTGAGACGGTCTACAACTGCGTCTTACCAGCTGCGTTCCCAGGTTTCTCACCTCCCAAATATCAGATCCTCACCGTTGAACGGCAATTCGTTGGTGAGACGCTAATGGGGAAGATCATAAGCTTCCTCATCAACAAGACGATAGAGGTGAACCGCCAGTTCTTATCTTTGACAGTCTTTCCATGCCATCCAAACCGTGTACCGATCGACAGGCTCATCAAACCCGTCGGAATGGGCATCATCCAGCATTCGGTCCATTCTCATCGTCAAGTGCAGCTTCCTTCCGCCATCGACCTCGAAGGTCTGGTCTAAGACGGGGCCGAGGCCCTTCCTAGCGGGCACCCACGCAATTCCACCCCCACGCTCCAGTCGCTCAAGGCTCTCCGGGGTTTCCCACGGCCCACTACCCATGGAACAAAGAGGGCTTGTGCGATTTGCCGATTCGCGGTTGACATCACCCTCGTCCTCCGAGGTGTCTTGTCCCCCACCCGCGGCGGTGGACTTGTCCGCCGCCTTCCCCTTGCCGCCGCCGCCTTCACCGCCCTGCTCGGGCCCGGTGAGCGTCGCCTTCTCAACCCACACGCCGGCGTACGCAAAACCGACCTTGGCACCGCAGGCAACGGTCATGATCCTGTCCGAGTCCTCGTCGCTCTCGAGCCGGAAGACGGCGAAGAAGCCGCACGACGACGCGCCCGCGAGCTGCCAGCCAAAGTATGGCTGCGGCGACCGCAGCTCGAATAGCGCCTGCCTCGGCAGCGAGGGCGTGTGGCTGGCCCGGATGTAGCACGTCTGCAGCCTCCACGTGCGCAGCACCTCGCCCACGGGGACGGTGTGGCAGAAGAGCGGCGCCCGGAGGAACTCGAGCCGGGGGCTGTCGGGCAGCTTGACGAGGAGGATGCAGGCGCAGAAGGTCGTCTTCAGGCGCTCGTGGTCGTCACCGTCGCCCCCGCTGGCGTCGCTGGACGCCCCGGGTCCGCCGAGGCCCATGCGGCCCCAGGGCGCGGCGGGACAGGAGGAAGAAGCCGCGACGGCGGACGACGACGAAGACGGCGAAGTCTGGATGAAGGACGAGTTGAAGGCCGATCGGTCGTACTTGGACGCCCAGGCGTATTCCTCCCCCGGGCCGGTGCAGTCCAGGGCGGCCAGGTACGTGGGCAACCGCTGCCAGTGGAGCTCCTTCACCCACTGGTCCGTGGTGTTGCGGTAGCTCGACCAGCCGAACAACCGATTGTACCAGCCGTTCTGTGGGCCGAGGTCCTTGGCCATCTCCATGTATTCCCCCACGATCGGATGCGTGCGTGAGTTGACCTTCTTGAGGTGGACGCTCAGCCGCAGGCCCCGGCTCGTCACCTGTGGCAGGTCGCCGAGCTGCAGCTGCCCGAGCGGTGCCGCCCGGCAGAGGGACTCGAACCGGGCCGGGCAGTCGGCCAGCAGCCCCTGCAGGCTCCAGTTCCGCGGCACCTTGATGCTGTTCAGGGCGAACCCATCCCCCGCCTCGCCGTAGCGGCGCGGGATTCTGAACGGGTCGGTGGAGCCGAGGAACAGCCCCTGGGTCTCCTCTGCGATCCTGTCTTTCAGTCTGAAGACCTCGAGGAACACCTCGCCTAGGTTGGGCACCAGGCCCCAGAGGTACAGCGTATGGTCGTCGCACTGCTTGACGATCTCCTCCTGCAGCCGCTGGAAGGCCTTCTTGCCCTCGCCGTAGAGGAGTGGCATGTTGACGTCGAAGATGCCCATCAGGCAGTAAGCCGTGTCCTCCTCCCGGGTGGTCTCCCGCCTCGCGGCCCAGGACATGCGCCGGACGACGGGCTGAGCCAGCAGATCCTCCGAGTGATCAAGGATCGAGGCCGGGATCCCCGTCAGCTCCTGCAGCAACCCCTTCAGCTGCCTCTTCGTGCCGATCCGATCCCACTTGTGATCGAAGAAGACGACCTCGAGCGGCGCGATCAGCTCCTGCAGGGTCCAGCCCCTGCCCAGCCAGCGCGCGCCCCGTATGGATCCGGTGTAGCAGTCGCTGAGGTATGCGTAGCAGACGATCGCGCCGGCGTACCACCGGAACATGGAGTTGATGGACTCGGACAGCTCCGATGATGACGTCTTGTCGATGCAGCAGGTGTCGACCCAGACCCAGGACCAGCCGTCGCGGGCCGCCTGCGCGCAGCAAGCCTTGATCTTGCGGAAGCCCCTCTTCCTCCGCGCGGCCAGCGGGACGGCGACCGGGTGGCCATTGCCCTGGCCGTGGCTGGGTGGGAGGCCCGGAGGAGGGGCTGTGGGTGGTGGGGTCATGTCCTGCAGCGTAACCTCTTCGACGCTCCATGTGTGAGATAGAATCGCATACGGAGGGGCGGCGCCTGCCGAAAACTCCTGTATGGTGAAGTCGTGTGCATTTATGAGCCGCATAATGTAGTAGGTAGTCGGTCGGTGCTTAATCCCGGCATTCGATGGGTGTGGCGCATTCGCTGGTTGTTGCCCGATGAGATAAAAGCTATGGAACACGTATATGTGGGGAAGGGATCAATTGCTGCCTAATTCCCAGCAACCACCCGAGGCCAAGGAACATAACATTTGAATTGAATCTCACCCGCTTGTCCCGGCCTGCATCATGCTGAGTCCTGCCAGCAGCATGCGTGTGACAAAAAAGGCCCAAAGCATGGAGATTTCGGTGATGAACAGACCCCGGCAATCTTTCTCAGCCACAACAAGACCGATTTTTTCCGTAGCCTCCCAACCCTTGAGACAGGTGTCTGAGTGTAAGCAAGTGTCACCGTATCGCTTAGGCTCCGGCAGCTGTCGTTCAATACTTCAGAAGAGAGGACCTGGGTCTCTTAGTGCAGGTGACGAATATGCGCAAGCCCAAGGCGTCTGAACAGTTCATGGTCGACCAGGCCAAAACTTAGGCCTGATATCTGCTGAGATCGATGTTGCCCCCAGGAACTCTCGGGTGCTGTTCTCAACCTGTCCAAGAGACTCCACAAATTTGTGACTACCAAAGGTGAGCATCGGATGTGTGAAGAAGACAAGCGTTATGGACTAGACTAAAGGCGCTAGATCTCCTGACTCGCGCCCGCAAGAATCTTGCCGGAAGATCTCTAGAAATAATTAACCCATGCAAATAGGTATCCATAATTAATGATCAACGCACGTACGCTCGTCGTCTGCTCCGTAATTATCTCCTAAGTTCCACCCCAGATCATCTAACCTATTTTCAGGGACATCGAAACAGCCTGGTCAGCCCCCAATCTTCGTCACTATCTTGTTTATCGACCCAATTCAGCCAACTCGCCCCGTCGCGCATCTCGTAGTCCGCAATGCCTTGCATATATACAGAGGGTTCGACAATACAATCCTCAGTCCTCCCGACAAAGTGATCACCAGAAGCAGGAGTCACGGCGTTAAGCCCTGGCCCATTGCCAGTCAGACATGCCGTTTCGGTGGTGAACAAAACAGGGTCCGAATCAACCTCTAGAGCAGCCGCGAAGCCTCGTTGGAGGGGATCGGCCACAGGAAACTTACAAGTTCCCCCATGATCGACCTCAGCCAACGATCCATCCTCCGCTCCGTCAGACCCCGGTTGCAATCCATGCACGGTAGCCTGGGACTGTTCACCCACGTCGTCGCATTCCGAGTCGCCGTCCCCAGACCAATCTGACACCTTGCTGATCCCATCCCCCTTCCTAAGAAGAAACTGAACCAGATCGATCCGACCCCCAGACGCGGCACCTTCTAATGGAGTCCTTCGGTAGGCTCGCTAATATACGCTCCTCTCCCAAGCAGCAGCCTGACGATTGCCAAGCTTCCCCGTTCCGCGGCAGACTGAAGCGCTGTCCTTATGGGCGGCGGCTTATGCGGGACCCAAGCTCTTTTACAGGAGCAGGCACGATTGGGATCTGCCACAACTCGAAGGAGTATTTCTACTAGTTCTGGGTCTCTCCTCCCAATGGCCATCTGCAAGGGTAAACAGAGCCATTGTGGTCGCGGATGCCTCCATGGTAACAGGAGCCCCTTACCTCCTATGAGCAGTGACATCTGACTGCATGGACCGTTGGCCCGTGTTGAACGACAGCTTAGTCTCCTGCAAAGATCGAAGCCTCCATATGAGAGACCAAGCTGCAGAGCCTGGTAGTCGACCATAGCACTGGCCTCGAGTAGAAGACCCACGACAACCGAATTTCTTGACTGGGGACGCGCTATTTCATCGCTCCCAAAACTCGACAGAGGGCTTGGGGTTGTAAGGGGCCATGATGAAATTAGTAAAAAGTGAATGATAATTAGCAAGGCAAAATTATATTTCACAGGCTTGTCAGATTTGGTCCTGAAGTCCCTTTACCAGTATTTCAGATGAGTGGAATGGGTAGTAGCTAGTGAGAGATGTAAGAATGAACTTGGAGTCCTAGATAGTTAGAAGACGCATAGTCGTAGGCTAGACCTTACGAGACCAAGGGCCATCTTAATTGCAACTTGACCTCGAGAGGGTGTGGGGCTCCGTAGTGTCGGTTCCATTGCCAAAATCTGAACTGCTCTGATGTGAAGTAGCCCAAACCTGAGTGGCCAGAAAACGCAGGTATGTGGTACCACCGCGGCACAATTGAGGCGCAGACAGTCTAAGAAATTGAAGTGACTTGGGTAACAGCGACAGCCTCACTTTCTATCATGGTGGTCCTTTTGAGCTCTAAAGCTGCACTTTGGACTACGTATCCAGTGCTAGCGCGCCAATTATCTCGGTCAAGCATACAGGTAAATGCTGGAGGAGTAAGCCCGATATAGATTTGGATTGGGCTCATTTGCATCAACGGAGCCAGTTCAATCACGCGATATCAATTTGGCCCTCCACGGAGTGTCCACTAACAATTTTCAGACCGCGTCGCTGGTACGGAGTATGCAGTGTACACACGTTGCACACTGAACTCCAACCTATTATCCAATGGGACAGTCATGCCACCCTCAATGCCACCCGGGCACTCACCAGCCCCTTCCCCGTGACGGCGAGAACAACCGCTCCTTTCTCCCCCTTCCTTGCCCTCACAATCGCGAGCGCCAGTCCGCCGAACGCCTTCCTGGCCTTGGAAGGGAAGGCGACTAAATCGTTCGGGTCGCCGTTGTCCGTTGCCACGATCTCGCCTGGTCCCGAGACGACCTCGAAGGTAAGCGCGTCAGTTGACTGCGCGACAAACTGCCCCTGTGAATCGACAACCTCAGCCGTGACGAACGACAAGTCGAGCCCATCCCCGCGGATGACGTCCCGATCGGCCTTCAACCTCAACCCCGCTGCGGGGCCCGTCGTCCTCACCGTCCCGTTCGCCCACCGCTCCCCGCCTTTCCATGTCTCGACGCGCAGCTCGCCGGGACGGTACACGACATCGTCCCACCGGAACCGGTAGCTCGTCCCGTTGCCGCTCTCCGCCTTGCCCCTCCTTCCGAGCGACCGCCCGTCCAGGAAGAGCTCCGCCTCGTCCGCCGCCGAAAAGACGTGCACGGGTGTCACCTGCCCGACGCGGTCCGGCCAGTTCCAGTGCGGGAGGATGTGCGCTGTCCTGAGGTCGGGCCGCCAGCGCGCCTGGTACAAGTGGTAGCGGTCCTTCTTGAAGCCGGCGAGGTCGACGATGCCGAAGTAGGAGCTCCTGGCGCTGTAGTAGGGTGTCGGCTCGCCCAGGTAGTCCCATCCGGACCAGACGAACTCCCCGGCCACGTACGGGTGCCGGTCCTGCGTCGCGAAGACCTTATCGGCCGAGGCGCCGAAGTTGGCCGAGTGCAGCTCGTACGAGCTGACGAAGCCGGCCTGCGGGTCGCCCCCACCGGACGGGACCCCGTCCCGCACCGGCGCGCTCCACTCCCCCGTCACGGGGAAGAGGTATGTGCCCCTGGTGCTGAGCGCCGCGGCCGTCTCGCTGCTGAGGAGCATCTTGTCCTGGTGCGCCTGGTGGAAGAGGGGGTACGCGGGAGGCACCACGCTGCCAGCCAGGTTAGCGTACGCGGGCGTGTCGCGGATCCCCTCGCCCTGGTAGTTCAGGCTGATCACGTCCAGGGTACCCGGGAAAAGGTCCGCGTATCTGGCGGCATTGACGGAGGCGGTGGCCGGCCGGGTCGCGTCCTCACTGTGGACGATGTCCCTCAGCCGCCTCGACAGCGCAGCGCCCGCCTCGCTCGTGGTCTGCTCGCCGACCTCGTTCCCATAGCTCCACATCACGACCGAGGCATGGTTCCTGTCCCTTCGCATGAAGGACCGAATGTCGGCCTCGTGCCAGTTCGTGAAGATGAGCTGGAAGTCGTTGTCCGTCTTGCGCCGCTCCCACGCATCGAAGACCTCGTCCATGACAATGAAACCCATCCTGTCGGTCAGGTCGAGCAGCTCCGGCGCGGGCGGGTTGTGCGCGGTCCGGACGGCGTTGCAGCCCAGATCGCGAAGGATCTCGAGCTGACGCTCCGCGGCTCGGGTGTTGAAGGCTGCTCCTAAGGCTCCCAGGTCGTGATGCTGGTTGACCCCCTGGATGCGGATACGCTCGCCGTTGACGAAAAGGCCCTTGTCGGGGTTGAAGCTGAGCGAGCGGATCCCGAAGGTCGTCTCGTAGGTGTCGAGTGTCTTGCTGCCATCTCGGAGTCGAGTGACAGCCACGTACAGGTTTGGCCTCTGTGTTGGCGGTGGGCCCCAAAGCTTGGGGTCTTTCACCGTCACCGAGCCTTTCGTCGCTTTCTTCTCACCATCGGCTGGGACTTCCACTTTAGCGAGGGGGAACTCAGCCACTTTCTCTCCAGCACGGCCAGTCGCCGGGTCGAAAGTGTACACATCCGTTGTCACCTCGATGTGGCGGCTCTTTTTTCCCCTGTTCTCTAACTGGACGGCAAGATCAACAGTCGCCGACTCGGCCGAAACATCTCTCGTCGTTACGAATGTCCCCCATTGGCTTATATGCATCGTTTCCACCTTGGTAATCCACACGTTTCGATATATCCCACCACCAGGATACCAACGCGACGAGTTGATTGGATTGTCCAGCCGGATAGCAACCAGGTTATCGTGCCCAGACTGGAGATATGGCGTTAGGTCAAGCCGGAACGAGTTGTACCCGTAAGGCCAACCCCCGACGATCTGTCCGTTGACCCAGACTGCCGAGTATGACATGGCACCGTCGATGTCAAGGTAAATCGATTTGCCAGCGTCGGCGGGGCTCAAGGACAGCTGGCGCCGGTACCAGCCAATCCCCTGGATGGGCAGCCGACCCATCCCTCCGCCGACCGGGACGTTCTCGCCCTCATAAAACGGCCCCTTGATGGCCCAGTCATGGGGCAGGTCGACGATCTCCCATGCGCTGTCGTCAAACGCCTTCTGCACGAAGCTCACACTGGCCCCGATGTTGCTGTCGGGTCGCTTGCTGTGCTTGCTCCGGTCGGCGATGAAGTCATTGGCAGAGGGGAGGATCCACGGCTTCAGCTCGCTCAAGAAGGCGGCCTCCCCGGCTGGGATGTCTCGCCGTGTGAGATCGTAGACTAGTTTGTCGGTGCGCGAGGTCGTGCGCATGAAACGCCAGCCCTCGTTGATGCTGATCCTCTCACGACCTGTTGCGCCGGCGGGGGCTCCTAGTTCCTGCTGTCGGGTCCCAATTGCGGATGCAGATGCTTGTGACGGGAGCAGAAGGCTCATGAGTACGAGCCCGCATGCTTTCCTCATCATATTACAAAGAGCCATCATTGCTATCAGGTGGTCCTGCGTTAGGAAAGTGTTACAGAAGTACCTGTCCAACTCAGAAGTCTTGGAGGCTCAGGTCGTTTTGTCTTTATCCCATGGGGTCGTGCTCGGCTTCCTCCACGTTGATTAGCCGACAGTTCACCATTCTCCCATCCCGATGTGAGCCGTTGCTACTATCTGGTCGTCATAACAGCAAAGAGCAACACATCCGGGAGGTGATCGACCCATTTGAGCGGCTAGTGGGACTCACATCTTCCCCCTTCTGCGGGGCTGGCGGCAGCCACGGGGAAATGCAGTCCGCCCGACAACTGTATCCACTTCAGCCGCGACGATCTCATGGGCTTCATGATTTCGCACCACTAGGGTTTTATGGGGGTAAGATCGATCCAGATCGTAATCCCAGAGCATGCAAGCTCGCGAAAGGTTTGTCGCTACCCTCAGGTGCACGATGACCAGCTCAGGGGGTCGGTTGCGATAATTGAAACCGACAAAGTACAATGAGGATCTGATGCTGGTACGCCAAACCCCAGGCCTTAACACCCCCATATAAATCTCCGTGAGGAGTCTAGGGCCAACATCCCCATCTACCTACCGCATAACCGCATGTGGCCAGGAGCCAAAAGCCCATGGAACCTGTCATTACTTGACATTCGCCCTTCAATTTTATCACTCACGCAAACGTCCTCTTCCACCCCAGACTCGCCGGCTGCATAGCCCCTAACACCCACTCGACCCACCTGCCTTCCGTCAAAGCAGAGTCTACCTACCCCCACAACCCCGAACCCCCCCACACGGCACGCCGTGCTCCACTGCTCGCCCCAGTCCCCCGCTCCATACCTCGACCCTCTCGCATATTTGTTAAAACCCGACCGCCACCCCCGTCAGCCTCGCCTTTCGAAGGTGAGCGCTGGGAAATCCACCTCCATCTGGCGGGAGAGGGACTTTGTAGGTCCACCGACGGCGTCAACTTCGAAGGAGATGATGAACTGTTTGTGCACCGTGTAGTCCACCAAGCATCGGAGCTGCTGCTCGTCCCTAGACGCCGGTAGGAACCCAAATGAATTTTGTTCGTAGTGGCTAAGTCGATGTCGCTATGATGCCCTCCCGTTGAGCTGCATGAGCAGCCCATGCTCATCCTCGAGTACCTCTACCGTCATTTTGACGTCGTCGCAGTGGTAGGTGCTAAGCAGGCGGGCAAAGCTCGGACAAGGCGTCCCCTCCGCTCGGTGGCTCTCGTACTCATCCTTCATTCTCTAGAACGAGGTAAACTGCTCCTCCGCCGCCTTCGCAGCATTGCTCGTGAAGTCGAGCCGCGGCTCCAACTGGAAGAGCTCCTAGATGACTGCCTGAGCCACTAAGTCTGAGCAGTCTCCGGCGCCCTGAGCGTTCGTGAGGACGACAACGGCAGACTTGGTCTCGGTGAACATGTAGACGCTGTTCAGGTAGCCTGTGATCTGGCCGCCATGGTAGATGAGCACACGGGATCTGGAGTCACGGCCAAGCACGTGCGCCCTCTGTGGGCCGTTGGTAGGCAACCAGCCCAGATGTGTCGAGCGCATGAGATGGCACGCCAACCCAAGACCGTAGGAGTTCTCGTTGACGGTATCATCAGTGACTCGGAATCGGCGACCCAGTATAGTGCTGATTTCCCGGAGTGGGTTCTCAACGTTGCCGAGCACCGCAGTGCCACTGCGTGGGGTTTCCGCTTCGAGACGGTCCATGATCGCCGAGGTCCATATCAGCATGTCCGGAACGGTCGACCACACAGCTGCCGCAGCGCCGGTGATTGTCTTGCCAGGCATATCCGGTATGGGCAACCGACCAGGTTTGCCTGAGGTGAGAGCTGTGTGAGGCTCAGCAAGGTTCTGGTCCGGCAGTTCTCTCCGGCTGGTTCGGGACCGTGCCATCCCGAACGGCTTGAAGATCCTCTCCCGCACGAGTGCGATAGAACATCGACTAAACTTGCCCAGGCGCTGATGACACGGTGATGTGATTGGCAGAAAGGCACGTGTTTTGGCGTTCACAGGCTCTTTATCCCCGCGCTCAACGTCGCGGACCCCTTCGCAGTGAGTGAAGATGGTTTCGCCTTCGTGGACGAAGCTAAGGGAAAATAAAGGAGTGGCCGTCGCCTCACGTATCCTTGTAATATTGAGAATCAAAACCTACAACCTAAATTCAAGAAATTACAGACAGTGAGAACGGTGTTAGAGGCGATTACTTCCTAAGCGTGGCATAGTGTTTTTGCTCACCTTGCGGCTGGGGAATTTGGTGGGGAGCTTGCGGCTGCGGAAGTTGCGTTACCACCGCCTAATTTTTATTTGATAGGTAATTACATGCTTCGCCATACTGCTTGTCACACCCCTCGCCACAAGAGCGCAACGGAAAAATGTACGAGTCTGAGCCATTGCGACTATCATTTCCCCCAGAACCGAGAATCATGAATTAAACCTCTAGAACCAAGCCCACCCCTGTCCGCCATCCAGCAACCTCAACTTCCACAAGTTGTGTCCGGCATCGTCCAGCCCCTCCTCTTTGAACAATGCGTTCACTGCGAGCCTAGAGGTAGCCTCGGAGCTTGCGTCCTTGGAATGGCTATTGAGTGCATCCTCCAACTGCTCGCTCAGAGTGTGAGTGGGACCTATGCTTCTGATTGAGTAAGTCAGGGCTCTCTCTAGCCACGGCTGGGCGACTTCCCGTCCCAGGCGGGAGTGGAGCCTCACGGCGGCTTGGAGGAAGAAATTGATCGCAGGAAAGAAAATTGTGTCGTCCATCTTGGCTAGGATAGTTTTGCATGGGAGGAACCTGGATTCTAGGTGCTCGGCTGTCCACTCCAAGACCCGGTTGCCCCTGTCATCGTTGCCAATGTCGAGGTGCAAGAAGGCGAGCTCGATGGCGAGTGACAGATACACCGCCTTCGGCGTCGTTCCCGATCCGGAGATGATATTTGCGACAGCGTCCCTGCCCGCCTTGCATTCAACCTCGGCGAGGTCGCTCTTCCCTTCTGCGATGTAGAGTCTGATCAGAACGCACCTCGCTTGCAGCGAGCGTTCTGGACACATCACTGGGACATGGGCGTCCCAGCGGTCGATTAGGCCCCCGAGCTCACCAATGCTGAGGAGACCCGCTCGTGTCCACAGCTCGATAATGCTGAGTTGTTGCGCGTATTGATTCTCGTCGCCAGACTCAGCGAGAATCCGGTTCGTGATAGCGATGTCCAGCACCTCGGGTGACAGATCCAAGTCGTTGTGATCATTCTTGGGAATGGGGACGAATCTAGACGAGGCCCAGCGGTCACGCACCCCGCGATAGATGTCGAATGCCAGCAATCTGGCCTGATCCCGTCGGGACCAGGTACGAAGGATCTCTGCCACATGGACATAGTGAGATAGAGCCTCGTGACTCCAAAGACCAGTCGTCCTGCTGTGGTTTTGCGAGACCCAATTCAGTACCTCCTCGGCTTGTTCTGGACGATCGTTGGAGTAGTGAATGGTAGCCAGGGCGTATGACGCATCGGTCACAAGTCGATGAGTAGGGTGGAAGTGGTGCCTGAAACCGCAAACGACTGTGCGAAGGCTTTGAGCCGCATCCCCGTACTGTTCGTCGTCATAGAAGCACATGGCCTGCTTCAAGAGGCCTAGTAGTCTAGACAATGGAAGGCCGCGGCCGTCGAATTGCAACAGCGAAGACGCAAACGTCTCCGGGCCAACCGCGGGAGTCTTGGCAGAGGGAGTCCAACCATGGTCGGTGGAGGAGAACCCGTGTGTTGGTGCAGTGCATGCTGGAGAGCCATGGGCCGTGGCGTTTGAAGGCGTCCGCACAATGAGGCCGGGCACGTGTGTGGTCGGACTCTCGTCTTGATTCCGGTCAGCATACAGGCAGCATTACATTAGTGGGGGTTCGGGTAAGACTCTCATAATTCAGGACTTCAGGTCACCTTACCTGGTTTCGCGATCTTGCCCATTTGGTAGTACCGTTTGAACAACCCCTGCACGCGGTTGAGGTCAACCTGTTTCCCATCTTTAACCACCTCTGTCTCGCGGCCTTGCCTCCGAGCAACCTCCCCGACAATCCCTTGGACGTGTTTCTTCTTCAGATATTTCGTGAACCCCCACTCCCCCAGCTTCGCCTTATACATCCTTGAACTGGATATCAGTCAATCTCAAAGAGCTCACTTCGTTGAGGTTATGTCGCTGCGGGAGCACTCACGAGGCCTTGAATCCCTGGCTTTCCATGACCTCCATTGTACTCTCCAGCGTCTTGTCGTCCGTGATGTACAGTTTGTAAATGTTATCTTTGTGGCGGTTCCATGTAGCGGCATTCGGTTGTCGCCTCGTTTTGGTGGCCGTCTTGGCTTGTGGCTTAAACTCATGATGACTGATAATAGGGGCCACCGTTGCATTGGGATTCGATGCCGCCTCCGGGTGAATGTGAGGCAGGGGCATCGCACCAGCTTCGAGGAAGTTCAGCGACGTAGCGGTTTGGAAGTTAACCGCATGGTGGCTACTGCCTTCCCCTGTCGCGAACAAGTGCCCAAAGGATGGGGGGTGAGCCTGGCCTGGGACGGTGACGTGGCCGTTCCATGGTTCGGACGCCCCAGACGCGGCGCTAGCCCAGAAATTTGGCGGACTGGGGCGAGGTCCGCGGTGAAAACTGTCAGTCATGGTCTTTGAGAGAGAAACAGCCCTGGTTTAAAGAAGGTTGAAGTTGTGAAGATAATATCTATTTCGTATGGACACAAGAAAGTACGCTTCAGGAGCAGGCACAGCTGGACCCGAAAGTGAAGTGTCAATTTGCCAGGCTTTTAACCTGGTTGACTTTGGGTAGCACATGTGACTGCACGCGTGCTGCTAACTAATGCCGCACTCATTTTAAATCCACTACGAGAAGGTGAAGACTATTAAAACTGTCTGTCTGTTCTTCCCGATTCCCCTCCATCCCCACCAAAAACTAGGATTGGGAAAACCAAGGATCATTTGTGACTGACTAGAGCCAGATCAGGTGATTGGTGCGGTGCGTTTTACGGGGCAATACAGGCACTGTAATGTCAGCATTAGCCACATGGGAATGCTACTGAGTCTCGCTCTCGAAAGCCTAGCGTGCATTCGATTCGATGGGTTCGGACGAGACGGCTGAGATGGCAAGTAGAAAAATGACTAGCATGCGACCGAGCGCCAAACAGCTCGGTCCACCAAAGTCCAATTACGCCATCCCCTTGAGTGGGATAAGGCTTCAAGCAATCTTTGTATGTACTGTTAGGGTCCCTCTACCATTCACAGCTGCTACTTCTAGGATTTTCAACCGACCCACTTTCCCTTCTTAGCAGGAGGTACTTCGTCATAGCCTTATCGCACTCAGGGATACAGGCAACCAAATGTCGGCAGTACCAGGAACGCTGCCGAAAGTGCGGTACAAAGTCCACTAAAGTCTAGTGCTCGCGGAAACCCACTATTTCTTAGCGCAAGTCAGCCTCACTCCAACCTTGTCACCGAAGTCCACCAAAGTCTAACACGGTAGAAACTGTGGCTAGCCCCACCTTGCTGCATCGATCGTCCGTTGAAACCACAAGGAACCAAAGTCCGCAAAAAGTCCAGCCTGGGAGTCGAGCACTCCTGTCCACCTATGATTTGTTGCCACCATTTGAAGCCCCTAGTGTGTCAAAGTCCACGATAGTCCCAAACTGATCAATGGGAAACATGTGAGACCCACGAAGGGTTCAAAGGATATCGTTGAGTTGGCGACATGGTTGAAGAGATAATGCTCACTCCTCCGGAAGAAAATATAAATACTACCAGTTGGCCGGGCTTCTCAGTACTTCAGATGAGTGAAGCGGAAGGAACAAGCCCAAAATCCAACCACAACGGCACTTACATAGGCCGCGGAAAAGTACCTACTTACTTCCTGCCTGCACCTAGCAACGTACCTATCTAGTACGGGGACTATTTGAAGCGGGGCACAAGGTACCTCGACCCACCAGACACCCTCCGCCCCTTCCATCCCAGCCCACTACTAGATCAAGCTCGCTGAACATTGATTGGGGCAGACACGATACGCGGGGCTCAATGCTTTGCAACAACAAAAGCCCACAGGGGCCAAATGGCGTCACTAGTAGCAGCCATGGAAGTATTCGAAGTGTCTCTCAGAGCACCATAACCAAGGGTACATGCTAACAACCCCGAAAATACAGCCCCAGGGTATTCCGCCGATTACCGCAATTGGTACACAACCCAAGTCACTTGGCAAGAGGAACGATAAGAAACACCGGGACGATGGGTTGATGATGGCCAGGTGGATTAAGGAGGACACCAAGAAGGAGCCGTTCCATGGACTTAAGTTGGCCTATCAGGATGCTGGAGACACCAGATCGTTCAAGGCATCTCTGTGAATCACACAGGCATTGGGAACCGGGTGCAGAGTGCATGTGAGCCTTTGGGACAGTGGACATGGTGAATCGATCTAGTCGGGCGTAATCTGGTCCAGCGCCTACAAAAGCCACCTGATTCCCTCCAATTTCTTTTTTGGTTCCTCTCCATGTTCTTAGCGCAGTTGCACTTCCGTCCCTACCCTTTATTTCGTCCAAGGTTTCTCCGCTTGGGTTTCCTACCGTATACTCCTACCCCCACACCTCTCAGAATATACGATCAAATAA
This sequence comes from Pseudohalonectria lignicola, assembly GCA_003049395.1. NCBI lineage: Eukaryota > Fungi > Ascomycota > Sordariomycetes > Magnaporthales > Ophioceraceae > Pseudohalonectria > Pseudohalonectria lignicola. The sequence goes on along the minus strand of PYSP01000059.1, from coordinate 39,396 downwards.
GCTCCACGGCAGACGGCGGCAATCATGGATGACGACCTACAGTTCACGTCCATTTTTGACAACGCGGACACGTTTGCTGAGTACACGCATCACGTCCGAACAATCCGCCCGCAAGTCTACCATGAGGAGGCCGGCTCCGTATGTGAGCTGAAGCATCTCAACTGCCTCTACAACTCAGACGGAAAGCAAATTGTCCTACGAAGTGGAAGCCAGAGATTTGTAGGGAGGGAATATAACTCAGAGGGCTTCCTATCTGCATTGATCAAGACTACATTCTGGGGAAAGGATGGCGGCGAGCTGTATACCGAGACCGAGGTTCAATCGCCACACATGAAGGAGGCTTTGAAGGCCAACATCCCCGAATATAGGGACCGCAACATCGATTCTCAACACATCGTCTTCCGCAACGAGCCCTACTGTCTCTTCTACTTCCGAAATGAGCTCTTTTTTCACGGGCTTTTGCTTGAGGATCCTGTCGCGCAGAGTCATGTCTCGTTCCTCCTAGAGCACATCCGCCAAGTGTTCTGGGATGCTATTTGCACTTACCAGGGCTATGTCGAGAAGAGCCCAGCAAGGCCTGCTATCGATTTCCCCAACTTGTGGACAGTCTTCACGCCGGGAGAGCTGGTGTACGTCCCGAGGCCACACAACCGAAGAACCAAGTCCGCTTCGGCATACGCCTTCCAGTTCGAGTCAATGGACATGTCCTGTCGCTGCGACAAACCCTATTGCAGTAGAAATCACTGCTGGCAATTGAGAGGTCATTCTTTCGACTGCGACGGGGGGCAACTGGGATACCGCCGCCTAAACGTAGTCATCAGAAAGTTCTCCGGCTTCATGGCTCTGTCTGAAATGACCGCCATCCCCCTGCGATATCATCCGCAGCAGGATGAGATCAGACAGCATCTTCTCGCTCGGGGGCGCAAATTCATCATGCTACAGCAAGGTGCGCAACACCAACAATACAACGGCATAGCGGAGGTTCTGAGTAAGGACAGAAGTCCCATGATTTTCTGCGAAGAGGACTACTTTCCCCTCCACTCAACCTGGGTATGTCTCTGCGCCCCAAACTGCCTGAGGATAATTGCCTAACGACAGGTGCAGACAAGCTGACGCGTGAGGCCCACAGATCAATGGGCGCATTCTCATAGACTCGGCAACTTTCTACGAAGCAAGGCCCGGCCATGAAACATGCTTGGAGTTCTCTAGGGCACGGTTTCCTCGGGAAGACCTGAACGCTGAGACTGCCTTCACGGAAGAGCAGTACATCATGTGCAATCACGAAACGCCAGGGTTCTGCCTGCATGAGAAGATGTGGGCATTCTTCAGTGTTGACCTCATCAAGCATGTCGACTATGACGCTGATGTGTTCACGTCAACACTGCTACTGGACGACAAGTACAAGTCCACAATGGTCTCCTTGGTCCGTATGTACACCGAGCGCTCCGGCCAAGGTTTTGAAGACGTTATCAAGGGGAAGGGGACAGGGTTGGTGTTCCTACTCCACGGTGATCCTGGAGTCGGGAAAACACTAACGGCTGGTTTGTGCCTCCTCATTTGTCTGATTGGCTGCTCGCTGCATGAGCATGTCTGCATATGGAGCAAGTAAACAGGCCACCATGCTATCATGCCACTAACAGAGAAATCATGATGTAGAGAGCATAGCAGATCACTGCAAAAGGCCTCTCCTTAGGATTGACGCAAGCACGATAGGCCTTACTGCGACCTCGGCCGAAGCGGGTATGGAGGCAGCACTCTCGCTCGCCGAGAGGTGGAAAGCAGTAGCCCTCCTGGATGAAGCGGACGTGTTTATGGAGCAGCGCAGCATCTCCGAGCTCCAGAGAAACAGCTTGGTCGCTGGTCAGTCCCACTCCCGCGAACCCCGGGGCCTAGCGCCCGAGGCCACGAGAGCTCTACGAACTCCGAGCAAGGAACGACCGCTTTTGCTGACACAGTAATTATAATATTTGCTAGTTTTCCTCCGTGTGCTTGAATATTACGGGGGCATTCTCTTCCTCACCACCAACCGCGTCGGCTCCTTCGACCGCGCGTTCAAGTCCCGCATCCAGCTCGCGGTTCACTACCCGGCACTGAACCAAGCGAGTCGCAAGAAGCTGTGGCGCCACTTTGTGGGCAGGACGTCCCTTGCACGCCACATGCCGGTAAACGACTCGGACTCCCCACCCGGCGGTATTAGCGGCGACGAAGCCGAAGGCATCGAGCTCGACAGGAAGCTGGAGCTTCTGGCCGCTCAGGATCTCAACGGGCGACAGATAAAGAACATTGTCCACGTCGCCGAGTCGGTCGCCATCGGGGCGGGCGTCACCCTCACGACAAAGCACCTGGAGGACATCCTGGCGACGATGAACGAATTCGACGCCGAGTTCGAGAGAGAGAACGAGCGGGGGCGAGTAGCCGCGGACGCTCTGGGTGGGGGGGAGGGCGGGCGCGGTGATGCCGAAGGAAGCACGTCTCGGAAGCGACGGCGGCTGGAGTAGGGGGGCTCTCTGATGTTCGGGGGACTAACCCGGATTGCCTCCTAATCAGGTTGCCGTTGGGCTCGTGATGCGTCATGTCTGTCGTCATGGCGTTGAGGGGGAAGACGTGAGTGACTTGGAGTGGAGAGCACTTAGACTTGAATCAACTGATGACTTGTCTTGGCGAAGCTAGCGTTCAAACGGGCCTAGAGGCAGTTTGTGCACTCCCGAGGATGGACAAATGAGGGCAACATGACCTGCGTGAATGGGCAGCTGTGTGGCACCGCTACGTGGTTGGGAGCCGGGCATTCCAGCAGGCAGACGGGGATGATGCCCAGCTGCTGATGTTGTGGTGCTGGCTGCCGCGGTTCAAGCCTCATTCCCTGGCATCTTTCCCATCCAAGTGCGACGATCAGGGGTACCAATACGGGGTATCGATAGAAAAATCAGGGGGTTTGTGTTCCAAAGCAAGTGCGGTAAGACTGACAGGGTCAAGTATGGACAAGTGGACTACTACTAGGTAGCCTAGGTGACTTGGCTAGATGCTGGGGCTACTGATGCTGATCGGTCTCTCATGAGATATGAAATGTATTGCTAAGTTGACTACTGAAGAGCCATCTAGCGGTTCTATATATCTAGGTTGGTAACTAGTGTTCTTTACATATTCGTAGCTCTTCCGTAGTAACTCAGTGATCCTCCTGATCTCTAGAGATCGCAGAGATTAATGCCTGTCGTGTGTTAATCACGTGATTGCTTGGTTCGTGCTCCCCATTATGCATCGCTAGGTCCTTTTTCCGGGCCTAACTTACGGCACTGATTACTACCACAGCATGTTCCTCTGAAAGTCGTCAAACGACGAATCAGCGAAGCGGATGCAATAGATTCACTCGGACCAGTGGATCACCCAGACCAGTTAATCGCCAGATGAGAATAGTGAATCATTAGATTGATCACTCAGCTGCGATGGAGACATGACAAGTCTAACATTGTGGTGCGGCGAGGTGTTTTGAAAGGTGTCAGGAGGGAGGATGTGATTAATGGAACTGAAACTATGTTCCATCCCAGACCCTTCTCTTCCATCAAACGCCGTCCTCTCTTTATCATGTTAATTCCTGCCCGCAACACAGGTAGGCAGCCATCGGCCACTTCGCCCTGGCCTACCCATATCCGGGGACCACTAAGAGTCTTTGACATCTGTCTTTTCGTCTTTTTCGTCATCGGATTCCTTCTTGATTGGTGGGTCTGGAATTGAATCCAGGGCTCGGCATTCCTCGGAGCACTGCAACCCAGTTGGTCAGAGGCTTGATGCTGCGATGACAGTCCGAGGCCACAAGCTCTTGGCCATGAGTAGAATACGTAGGGTAGATGGCGTCGGGGCTGGCGCTAGGAACTTACATAACCTTCCTTGTCGACAATAGGAGGGAGCAGAGGCCTTAGGCTGCACCGCTCTTTGGAGTTCTCGCCGCATCTCTCCCAAAATCTCCATGCGTCGTTAGAGTCGGGGTGGATGCTTTTGTATTTCTTTCCACAATGCTTGCACAGCCAGTCCTTGCCTTTTCTCTTACACATGATTGCCCTGTTGAATGTTGCGCGTGTATAGCGCTTGGGGTAGAGTAGCAGTTCGGTGGTTGGCGATCCTTTGGTGGTAGAATGTCCTCTGTTGACCGAGAGGCTTTATGTGCATCACTATCGTCGGAATGCTCAAGGGAGGGTACGAAATGTGAGTATTTATCTGATTCATTGCCTTTGTTCTGTTATATCTATCCGAGTAAAGTGTTCTACGGCATTCCTAAGGGACGTCCAACTTGATGAGTTGGTTCTAGCACATAAAGGAGGATGAAGCCTCTTACGTGCACTGGGCCTGTTGTAGCCTTTGTAATTCGATTTAAAAAGGGGCTGTTGGCCAACAGCATTGCCATCCGTCTTTGTTAGAGCCCCAGTAATTAGAGTCAACCCCGGACCCTCTTCCCAACAGCAGCGAATTGTGACCGACTGGTAATTACTGGACATCATATCCCAGACGGGGTGCACAAAGAATCCAGTCCACCAACAGGACCACGGTGGATGGTTGGGGCGATACTTAGTGGTCTCTAAAGTAATCAGGGGTTTGAGAGTTGTTAGCTCCTCTTCTTTTGTTCCCGCAGTAGTAATGACGTTGGGTCTTGGCCGAGCGCAGACTTAATTACAAGGGTCACACTCTGGTGCTGAAAGCGGTTACATTGGACACCCCCACTCCGCCAAAACCATTGGCGAGGTGGCCAATCCTCTCTTGCATGCCTATAGCTTAGCCCTCAACCCCAAGTCCCCCAAGTCAACAACTTCACCAGCCCTCCAGCTGACGTTGTGCCCCGCGTCCTTGCCCTCCTTCCACCTCCATCTGGGCAGATCCTGCTTCCCCTTCTCCAACAGCTCCTTGATCCACCCGCCCACGACGGGCAGCATCTTGAACGCGTGGCCCGAGTCACCTGTGGCGAGGAAGAGGCCCTTCTTCCCCGGCACCGCGTCGATCACATACTCCGAGTCGGCCGTGTCCGCGCACCAGCAGATGTGGCGGTCGACAAGCGGCCTGTCCGCCAGGGCGGGGAGCGTCTCCCGCATCAGCCGCCTTGCCCGCTCCACGTCCGCGGCGGGCACAAAGTCGCTCCTCCCCGGCGGCACGGACAGGCCGTCGGTCGCGGCGGAGTCGTGGAAGTTGGTGTACCCCCCGCCGCTCGGGCAGATCTTGAGCACGCCCGTGCCGGGCTCGGGCTCGAAGAAAAAGCCCATGTCCCGAGCGTAGGTGACGGGGATGCCCTTCAGGCGCGCCGCCTCCTCCGGGGAGAGGCGGATGTGCAGCACGCTCCAGGCCTTGGCCGTGATCTGGCGGCCGACTGAGGGCAGCACCCGCCCCGTCGACGCGCCGAGCGTGAGCACCACCGCGTCTGCCACGAAGTACTTGCCGGACATCGTCACTGCGCCGATGCATTTGGCCCCGTCGCCGGTGTACGCCAAGCCCGTGACCTCCTCCCCGAGGTGGATGTTGACGCCCTTCTCGACGACGTAGTCCCTCACGGCCTTCATCGCGTTCGCGGAGTGCGCATACCCCGCAAACCTATTGAAGTACCCCTCCCACCCTTCCATCGGCCCGTCCAGCCCGGGGGCGGCATCCTTGATATCCTCCCTGGTCTTCAAAGGGTCGATCATCCCCTTCCAGGCCGGGTGCCTCGCAATGCTCTCCAGAGCCTTCGCCAGGCTCTTCTTTGTCTTCTCGGGCGCGGCGGCGGAGTTGGCCAGCAGGTACCCGACCTGGTGGTAGTGGGGCTCGAAGATCGGGTTTGAGGCCCACTCGGACATGGCAGCCAGGGCGAGATCGGTGTAGAACGAATCCTCGTACTCGGCCCGGATGATCTTGTTGACGTCGTTGCCGGCCGAGAGCGGGGCCGGGATCACGTCTCCCTTCTCGAGCAGGGTGACGGAGGTGTAGCCGGCGTTGACGAGGTGATAGGCCGCTGACAGGCCGAAGGTGCCGGCGCCGACGATCAGTATCGGGGTCGTCTTGGTAATCGCCATGGCCTCCGTTTAAGTGGGGGGGACTAATCTAGGGTTTGCCTGAGCCGGGTATCTTGATGCGGGGTAAAGGCCGGGAGGTGAGCAGGTGAGCAGGGGCTGAACGTTTGTTTCGTTGGTGACCATTTTTCGTTGAACCAGATAACCGACGGTGGGCAAGCTCCCAGAAAGCTCGAAAACCTCTTCCATTTACGTATCTTTAACTCCCCGAGATCGGCTGTGTCCCTCACCATGCCGCCTGATGGTCAGTTCACTTCTCAACATCACGATAGGTCCCCGAAAAGAAGGAAGTCGTAAGCGACCCGCCTTGCTACCGCCAAACCGTCTGGGAATCCAGCGGCGATGAATAAGCCGTGATGTCACATTATTTCTGGCTGGTAATTAGTGTAGAAAGTGGCTTCAGAGATACCGACTTGAGGGGTCGGCGTTGCCTCACTTCCTTGCATTCGATCTGCTAGCGGAGAGTTCTAGTGGGGTTAGGTGGGTACTTTGTACATGTATGGGTAGCAGGCAAAGATTACAGCCACCGCCTGTTCCCTGTAGGGTCAAGCATTCCGGTTGGCTCTGCTACTACTATCTTTGGTTGTCCGGGTGTCAGGGGGAGTCCATTGTAATCTCCCCAGGCCTCCACCCAGTCCACATGGCTATCTGCGGGGTAGTGATAGGCAACCAGGGCTCCGTCGCCAGCTGGGACTGACCCCTTATTGTGTCTGCCCTCATTGTATCGTCGATTCGAACTTCCTTCACCTCTTGCTCCATTTTCAGCCTGAGCAAGACAACGCAGCTCCCCTCCCACCGTTAATCACGAAAACCGTAATCTCCCAAGGAAGCAGAACCACCAATCGACAAATATCACTGCCCTCTCCGTTCCATTCCCTGCCTCTTCGCCGCCAGTGAGCACGCAACCATGTACCCGACTGATCGGAGGCGTCGGAGTAGCGGCGAGCTTCGTGTGCGCTCTGGCTGCAGGAAGTGTCGTGGTAAGTCTGTGCCTCACTTATTGCCTCCGCCTCAACAATTGAACCCCATTTCCTTGGGCCTCTGCTGAGTGCTGACCTATCTCGGCACAGAGCGACGAGTCAAATGCCCTGGTAAGTTGCCTAGACCGTCTTCCGCGTGATGGATCCGCTGGGTCTAAAGAACCGAGGGGTTGGGAAAGACGGGGCTGACAATGGAGCACTTCTAGAGGAGAGACCCGTTTGCTACCACTGCAAGCGCTTGGGCCTTAATTGCCTCTATGAGATCCGTCTGACATGGCAACCGAGCTGCAAGTTTGCAGGGGGTGCATCCGTACAGTCATCTGCTTGGAGCGCACGACGACCGGTGACTAATAGATGGCACTCCTACGATGTGGCTATTAAGGAGTGGATGTTTCTGGGCACGACCTTCGAGGACTTCAATACCGGCACTGTGGTCGCCACCGAGACACCGGTATCGCCCGTCTCGGCCTGCCCAACGGACATTCAGGGAGGAAGCGGCCCCTCCCCCTCCGGCCCTTGCAGAGACCCGATCCGTGCCCCAAAGGCCGATATCGCCGGCCAGACATTACTGGCAGCACCAAAGATCACTGGCCCCATCCTCCATCCAGGATACATGCCTTTCATGTCTCTATCTCAGAGAGAGGGACGTCTGTGGGGCTACTTCAATGAGTTCATCATACCACAGTGCAGCCTCGAGGACTTTACTAGCCCATACAGGAAGATAATCCTAAGAATAGCGGCGTCCTCTCTCGATGGGCCCCTTTTCCAGTGCATCATGGCGGTATCTGCGCGGCAGATGCAGATTCTTGGCCATGGCCCTTCAGACATGGCGAGCTGGGCTCACCGACACAGGGCCCTGTCCGCTCTGCGACTCAGGATCTCACAGGTTAGCTCCCTAGGAACCGAGATGGCCGAAGATGACTCCCCTGAGCAGATAATCGCGTCAACGCTCATGATGTGTTTCTTCGAGGTAAGCCAAAGGCCCCCTCAACTACATACCCCGACACCACAGAGAAGACGACAGACTTCTAACGAAGAATGGTTGTTTTGGCAGATAATGAGCGACTGCTCCAGCTCGTGGGAGATGCACGCAGACTTCTGCCGCAAATTCCTCCTCTCATTGGCAGCAAACAGGTCCAAATCTCTGATAACGTCCGAGAGAAGCGAGCTGTCCCAGTTCGCCGCCGCCTACATGATATCCCACGACATCCTCGCGGCGACCGCAAGGTCCCCCAGGCTGCTGACAGAGCCGAACTCCGCCCTTGAGAAGCTGGTGGGCGATGATGAGTTTTTCTTCCGAAACCTGACGGGCTGCCCAAAGAGGCTAGCCAAGCTCCTATCAGACATCTCGCACTTGGCAGCAGAGGAGGAGACGAATGCCCAGCCTTTAGACTGCAGGGGTCCCCCCGCCTCGGGACATACGGCAAGGACGTCTCCATCACAGGGGACCAAGAACCGGCGCAACGACGTCGAGCGGGAGCTGCATCACATGCAGCAGCCAACTGAGGGCATCGAGAACATGTCGGCGGCGGTGATAGCCGAGACTAAGCGGCTCACCACCCTGCTCTACCTCTACGCGCGGCTCGACAACTGCAGCCCCTCGCACCCGCAGGTGGCGAGGGTGACAGGCCAGCTCCTGGCGCTGATACCGCGGATCTCCCTGCGCACCAACACGGTGCTGTGGCCGCTCTTCATAGTGGCTACGCTCGGGGTGCGGCCCGAGGCGGACTCGGACAGGCGGCAGGTGCTCGAGACGCTGGATAGCCTACAGCGCACCAGGCAGCTAGGCAACGTGCGCAAGGCGAGGCGGGTGATCGAGGAGGTCTGGAAGGCCAGGGACCTCAGGAGGGAGGACGCGCTCAGGGGCTGGGACATACTCAGGGGCAGGTGCGAGGCCATCAGCTTGGCTTAGACGTGGGGTGGCTTTGCTTTTATTTATTTGTTTGTTTGTTTGGATGGATGGATGGATGGGATACCCGCAACATTGTCGATGAGTCAGCGATGCCGCATCCGTGGCAACATTAATGAACGAACCACGACGGTACGAGAACTCCAAATTGCAATGATGCACGTACGCTGGTATGATTTGAGGTTTGGACAACAGCCATATGGCCTGATGAACCACGCTAGACAGATATCGTGGAACAAAATACGCTGCTGGTGCACCTTTCCAGCATGTTCCCCACTAATTATCTTGTAGAATAGTAGGCAGAGAAACGGTACAACAGAATCCCACCCCCAGCCCTCCCCCGCTAACAGGCACATGATCTCTTGCTCAAGTGGTGTACCGGAAGTCCTGCTGCTTCCTGTCCGTGATGTCGACGAAGCCGTCCGTCGTGCCCTCCTGGACCTCCATCGGCTTCCCGTACAGCCTGTCCCGCTTCCTGTTCTCCCAGGCGGCGAAGGCCCAGTAGGCCAGCATCAGCAGGATGCACACGCAGTAGCTGGTCAACATGGCGATGATGGCGCCCGTGTAGGACGGCGCCTGCTCCGCGCGGAAGGTCTGCGGGCCGATCAGGTTCCCCGCGGCGTAGCCGACCTGCACCAGGCTGAAGCAGACGGCCTTCTTGGTCTGGCCAGCCGTGTTGGCCTGCGGGAGGGAGATGCCGACGACATAGGGGGCTGAAAGAGTTGTGGGGTTGGCCCGGTTAGCCCTTTTTTCCTCTACTTCTTTGTTTCTTTCCTTATGCATTTCCAAATGCGTGCGTGCATGCCAGGGTCTTGAGGCTGGGGGCATCATGACTTACGCCAGTAGAAGTACATAAAGTATAGCCCAACCATCTGGCCGGCAACGTTAGCCCGGGGGAGGCCATATACCAGGGCCGTGCCAAGGATGGGCAGTATGAGGGCAATGCAGGCGACGAGGGCCCGGCGGTTATGCCACCTGGCCGCAATGTAGCTGAAGACCCAGGCACTCGAGGTGGCCAACACGCCGAAGGGGATGGTCAGCAGGCTGGCCTCGAGAGCGCTGAAGCCGAGGTTGTTGATGACGATGCTGCCAAAGTTGACTAGGCCGCCGTTGGGGATGTTGATGAAGATGTTGAAGACGATGATTATCCAGATCTTGACGTCCAAGAGCGCCTCCCGGACCTGGTCCCACTTCCAGACCTTGTTGGAGATGCCGGTCCGGTTCCCGGCCAGCCGCTGCGTGGCGTGGTAACGCTGCTCCGGGGTGAGGAAGTGCGCCGTCATGGGGCTCTCCGGGAGGGCGAACCAGATGAAGATGGAGTACAGCACGTTGAGGCTCCCCGTGAGCAGGTACAGGTACTGCCACCGGAGGAGAGGCGCGTCCGTGGGGATCTGCCCAACCAGCCAGGCGAAGAAGCCGTTGAAGACGGACGAGAAGTAGGCAAAGATGATAGCGTTGCGGGGCGGTTGCTCGCTCTTCTTGTAGAAGGTCGCCACCAGCACTGTCAGGCAGGGCGATATGGCCGCCTCGATGAAGCCCATCAAGAACCGAAGGGCCATGAACCCGCTCCAGCTGCGGCAGGGTGCGTGGAAGAGCGTCAGGGCGGACCAGAGCAGGGACGAGCCGCAGAGGAGCTTGGCCGGAGGGAGGCGGTGGACCAGGTACGAAGCGAAGACGTAGCCCACAAGTTGCTAAGTACCGTGTTCCAGGAGTTAGACATCAACCCAGCCTCGAGTTGCTTGCCAGCGTGCATGCCTAGGCTTTCATGTTTTTCCATAAAAATATTGATTTGGAGCGGGTTTAGCCAAGATGAACTTACCCCGAGGGGAAGCACACTACCCAACCAGCTGTACTCCTGTCCGACCATGTGATTGTCTTCCCTAAACCCATACAGCGCAGCCGTTGACATCTGCACCTTGTCGACAGCTCCGAGAGTTGCCGTGAAGAGGAGCTTTTGGGTGGAAGTAAGTTTGTCAGCCAGTTGTGGTCATGTATCACGGAGGGGAACCGGAGGACGCTTCTGAGGTGGTAGCTCATAAACCCCAACACACTCACCAACGGGATCATCCAGGCATCGATCTTCTTCACGATCTTCTTCTCCTGTTCTGGCGACATGGGCCCGTACTCATTGGCAGAGGCCAGGAACGCGGCCGCGTCGTCCATGAGACCCTTGTCGAACGACTTGGATGCCTCGTTGTCGGTCTCATTGTTGATGGACGACCGGGGATGGATGGCATCGACAGCATCGCCCGACCCCTGAGCAGACTTCTTCTCTTCGGCCATGGCGACAGTACCGACCGGATTTCTCTTGCCTCGATGGTATTATGCCGCCTGCGTCGGCTGGCTATAGTGGACGGGAGAAGCAAGTGAGGCGAGCAATCAATCCTGTGGTGTTGGAAAGATGATGGCAGGGAACTCCATTGCAATCGGAACGCATCATGACTTGAAGGCCTTCGTCTTAAATAAATCCCGATGCTTTGGTATGGGTCGTCCGACACCCCGGCATGGAATATTGGTCCAGATTAGCATGGCTATCTCGAAGCCACAAGTCTCCAACTGTGTGCTCCTTGTTTTCGGCTCCAGATTTCCAGAAGCAAGCCTGAGAGCCCAGAGGGTCCACTAGACATCACAGCCAATGTGGACCTGAAGGTGAGCATATCGGATAAGTTTTCGCTGGGCAGGGGGCAACTGAATCGGTGTTAACCCTTCGAGTACGATAAAACCTGGAGAAGTCCATTTTGTTCTGCTTTGTGGAGCAGCAGTGAATCTCATGCAGATAAACCGCCACAAGCCCACAATCGGCTGGCAGGCGTCCGAGTTCCCTCGATGGATCGTCCCACTTAACGACAGGATGGACAGGAGCATGGTTTGGGTCCGGAATGATGCATCCAGGATTTGCCTCGTCTATCCAAACGGGCGCTAGTGATACTCGACTCGTCGAAGGAAGTTCGATACGACGAAGTCGAGGTAAAAAATGGGCCGTATGGGTCCTGATTATGGGTGGGGTTGTGGCCTCGATTCGGAGAGGGCCCCGACGACTGCGGGGCAACTGGCATCCTGGCTGCCTGCCGCCGCCGACAGTGACCGCGTTCGGAAAGCAGCGAGCCAAGATACGTCGCGTAAACTGGGGTATGTCGAAACGATGAGTATGGAGGATCCGTGGCACTCCAGTCGGGCTGCGCCCACGGGGCGCTGAGGACACATGACCGTTACCGGACCGACGGCGCAGAATGAGGGAGGTTCGGAGGAGGGTGGTGATGATCCTGATGATTAAGGCTGTATAAATGTCGGGAGGACAGTCTAGGAAACCTCCTGGTGGTGACCACTTGGCAAAACCAGCGGTGCTAACTCACCGAGCTGCATCCACACAACTTTCAACAAGCCTCTTGAAAGAAAGAAACAACGAAGAAAGAAAATCACAATGACAGCCGACGCACAGCCTGTCAGAGTGCAGCCAAAAAGCGTGAAGTTCGCCATTGGTGAGTAGAAACAGGCCCCCTTAAAGGCCGTGCCATCCATGCCACCAATGCATGCACGCCATGGACGACCCATCGCTTGCGGGCTAACTCGCGAGACACACCCAAGATCGCGGCGGTACCTTCACGGACGTTTGGGCCTCCATCCCCGGCCAACCCGACATCGTTCTCAAGCTCCTCTCGGTCGACCCGGGCAACTACGATGATGCGCCGGCCGAGGGCATCAGGCGAGTGCTGGAGAATGTGACGAGCCGAAGCATCCCGCGACGGTCACCAATACCGAAGGAGCTCATCCACTCCATCCGAATGGGCACCACAGTCGCGACAAATGGTGAGAACCCACTGCGCGGCAGAATAATTCATCCTGACGGGAACAGATATCTTGGCGGGAGCGCAGATGACTGACATAAAGGGAAACACAGCACTCCTCGAGCGCAAGGGAACAAGACACGCCTTTGTCGTGACGCAGGGGTTCCACGACCTCCTCGACATCGGCTACCAGTCCAGGCCAAAGCTCTTCGACCTCGGCATCCGCAAGCCTGAGCTGCTCTACGACGAAGTGGTCGAGATCTCGGAGCGCCTCACGGTGGAGAGCTACGATGAGGACGTCTACAAGGGCGAGCGGCCCGCAGTCGAGGAGGCCGCCGGCGTCTTCGTCAGGGGCTCGACGGGGGACATGCTGCGCATCATCCGCCCCCTCGACGAGGGCGAGGTCCGGCAGAAGCTCGAGGCCGTCCGGGCCAAGGGTATCGATGCCGTTGCCGTCTGCCTCGCGCACTCGTACATCTACCCGGCGCACGAGGACAGGGTCGCGCAGATCGCCGCGGGGCTCGGCTTCACGCACGTCTCCACCTCGTCGAGCGTGGGCGCCAACATGATCAAGATGATCTCGCGGGGCAGCTCCGCCTCGGCGGACGCGTACCTGACCCCCGAGATCGTGCGGTACGTCGAGGGCTTTGCGAGGCAGTTCGAGGGCGGGCACCTGGACGACATCACCTGCGAGTTCATGCAGAGTGATGGCGGGCTGGTCAGCCACAAGGCCTTCAGTGGTCTGCGAGGAATCCTCAGTGGTCCCGCTGGTGAGTCTCACAACCCATAGTCACCAAGCCCTGTTCTTGTCGTTGAAGAAACAGAGTAAGAAGGAGTTCCCGGGCCACTAATAACTGGACTGTTAGGGGGCGTTGTTGGACATGCGAGGACATCGTACGACGGCAAGTCACCCATCGTCGGCTTCGACATGGGCGGCACATCCACCGACGTCAGCAGATACGGCGGCTCACTGGAGCACGTCTTCGAATCAACTACAGCCGGTGTTTCCATCCAGAGCCCGCAGCTTGACATCAACACTATTGCCGCTGGGGGTGGCAGTATGCTGTTCTGGAAGGATGGACTGTTCAAGACTGGCCCTGAGGTTGGTACACTGCCTCTCCCGAAGATCAAGCTGTGCTCTGCAGCAAGCAGCTAACACAACACTTCACAGAGCGCCGGCGCACATCCTGGCCCCGCCTCGTATAGGAAAGGCGGTCCATTGACAGTAACAGACGCGAACCTTTTGTAAGTCGTCATTGTCATAGATGAAGCCTCCGATACAGAGACTAACACCTTGTTCCTCTTCCTCTTCCTCCAGCCTCGGCCGCCTTGTGCCAGCATACTTCCCCTCCATTTTTGGGCCCGATGAGAACCTTCCTCTGGACTCGGACATCGTGGCCAAGAAGTTCCAAGAGCTCACGGATATCATCAATGCCGACACTGGCCGTACGATGACGCCGCACGAGGTTGCCTTGGGCTTCATCGATGTGGCCAACGAATCCATGTGCCGCCCGATCCGTGCCCTGACGGAGGCTCGCGGCTTCGTGACAGCCGATGTAAGTGATGGATGGCATAGGAAGCGAGTCCCAAACGGCAGGCACCATGAACAGAAGCTGACATTCCTCGAAGCACAACTTGGCGACGTTTGGCGGCGCCGGAGGCCAGCATGCGTGCGAGATCGCGGAGAAGCTCGGGATCCACCGCATCGTGATCCACAAGTACTCGAGCATCCTGTCTGCGTACGGCATGGCGCTTGCCGAGGTCGTCCAGGAGGCCCAAGAGCCGAGCTCCGAGGTGCTGGGCGAGGACTCGATGCCGCGCCTGTATGAGAGGCTGGGTGCTCTCAAGAAGAAGGCGACAGATGGCCTCCTGGCCCAGGGCACCAAGTCGTCCTGGATCCTCCACGAACCGTACATGAACATGAGGTACCACGGGACCGATACCAACTTCATGATTCAGGAGCCTGAGGACGGCGACTGGCTGTCCGCGCTCGAGAGAGAGCACCTGCGCGAGCTGAGCTTCACCTTCCCCAGGACGCGCAAGGTCCACGTTGACGACGTCCGTGTTCGTGGGATCGGGAAGGCAGATGAGGTCACGACCGACAACGACCGCTTGGTCAACGAGCTCAAGGCGCTCAGCTTCGTTGCGCCTACTAAGCTCGACAGCAAGGGGGAGAATGCCAGTGTCGGTCCCGCTCAGACCCAGGCTTACTTCTTCGGGGGACTGAGGCAGACCAAGGTCATCCGGCTGGACCACCTTAGCCCTGGTACCGTGATCTCTGGCCCCGTTATCATCATCGACAGCACGCAGACGATAGTGGTTGTGCCGGGCGCGGAGGCCAAGATCTTGACTTCCCACGTTGTGATCGATCTCGTGCAGAGCACCAAGCAGCAGTCGAGCGTGGCCCCGGATGAGCTGGTGGCCGCGGATCCAGTCAAGCTCAGCATCTTCGGCCACCGCTTCATGAGCATCGCCGAGCAGATGGGCCGGACGCTGCAGAAGACGAGCCTGTCGCTCAACATCAAGGAGCGGCTCGATTTCTCGTGCGCCATCTTCAGCCCCGATGGCGACCTCGTTGCCAACGCGCCCCACGTTCCCGTGCACCTGGGCAGCATGAGTTATGCCGTCAGGTACCAGCACGAGCTGCACCACGGCAAACTGCGGTCCGGCGACGTGCTTGTGTCCAACCACCCTGAAGCCGGTGGCACCCATCTTCCTGGTGAGTGCTGGTGTTTGTTTTGTCCCCCCGCCCCCCAATCAATAGGTTTAGAGCTGTGCTCTGTGCTGACGTCTCCATACAGACATCACCGTCATCACCCCTGTGTTTGACGAGGACGAGAAGACGATCTGCTTCTACACCGCTTCGAGGGGACACCACCTCGACATTGGCGGGTCCAAGGGCAACTCGATGCCACCGTAAGTTGAA
The DNA here is from genome assembly GCA_003049395.1 of Pseudohalonectria lignicola. Taxonomy (NCBI): domain Eukaryota; kingdom Fungi; phylum Ascomycota; class Sordariomycetes; order Magnaporthales; family Ophioceraceae; genus Pseudohalonectria; species Pseudohalonectria lignicola. The sequence goes on along the minus strand of PYSP01000059.1, from coordinate 23,773 downwards.
GCCCCGTCTCCCCCACTATCATCTAGGTCCTCTCTTCCTCTCTTCTCCGGCAGCAAGCACTGACCGCCGCTCAGCGACTCGACCGAGCTCTGGCAAGAGGGAGCTGCCATCAAGTCCTTCTTCCTCATTCGCGATGGCAAGATGGACGAAGAAGGCATCATCGACATCCTCCTCGAGCCCGGCAAGTACCCGGGTTGCAGCGGCTCCCGACGACTGGCAGACAACCTCTCCGATCTCAAGGCCCAAGTGGCCGCCAACACCAAGGGCACCTCCCTCATCCGCGGCCTGATGCAGGAGTTCGGCAAGAAGACGGTCCACTTCTACATGGTCAAGATCCAAGAGAACGCCGAGGTGGCGGTGCGGAACTACCTCCTCTCCGCCTATCGCAAGTACGGCGGGAAGCCGCTCAAGGCGACAGACCACCTCGACAACGGCTCAACCATGAGGGTGTCCATCACCATTGACGATACCGGCCACGGCACCTTCGACTTCACTGGCACGTCCTGCGAGATGCTCTCCAATATGAACGCCCCGCCGGCCATCACCTACTCGGCCCTGATATACACCCTCCGGCTGCTAATCGGGTCCGACATCCCGCTGAACCAGGGCTGCCTCGCGCCGACGAAGGTCATCATCCCAAAAAACACCTTCCTCAACCCGGGGCCGACCTCGGCCGTGTGCTGCGGCAACACCCTCACCTCGCAGCGGCTGGTCGACCTCCTGCTGCGCGCCTTCCGCGCGGCCTCGGGCTCGCAGGGCTGCATGAACTGCTTCGGCTTCTTCGGCAACAGCGTCGAGCCGGGCGCGCTCGACCCCGACAGGACTGACAATAGCGACGGCTTCAAGTGGGGGTACGGCGAGACCATCTGCGGCGGCGAGGGCGCGGGCCCGACCTGGGACGGCGCTTCGGCCGTGCAAATCCACATGACCAACACGCGCACCACGGACATGGAGATCATCGAGAAGCGCTACCCGGTGCTCTTGCGCGAGTTCTCCATCCGGCGCGGGTCGGGAGGGAAGGGGAAGCACACCGGCGGCTGCGGCATCGTGCGTGACTTCGAGTGCCGGGCGCCACTGACATACGGCGTCATCTCGGAGCGGCGCGTGCACGCGCCCTACGGCATGATGGGCGGGGGGGAGGGGGAGTGCGGCGCCAACTACTGGGTGCAGAGGGCGGAGCCGGGCGGCGAGAGGTGGATCAGCATCGGGCCCAGGGGCCAGGTCGACATGAAGACGGGGGATCGGTGTGTGATCCACACGCCTGGCGGGGGCGGGTGGGGGTTGCCGGACGATGCCGCCGAGGAGGATGAGGGGGAGGGGGCAGTGGGGGGGAAGAAGGCCAATGGGTTCAATGGCGTGAATGGGCGGGCGGATGGGCCGTGGGAGGCCAGGGTCGAGTACCCCAGGGCCACGGGGAGCGTCCACACGTTCGCTGCGGCGCAGGAGGCTTCTTCGTAGAGATCGTTAGTAGGCTGTGCAGGTAGAGAAGGTAGGCAGGCATCATCCGTATTCCGTCGTTCGTCATCAAGTAGGGATAGAAGCTTGGACGGTGCACGCATGATGGGACAGGATGGGAACAAAAACTGTCAAATTTTATGCTGTTTCGAACTTAACAAATCAGTACGGTATGCCATCGACTGTGCGCTTGGCAGATTTTCTATTTCTTCCTCAGTATTCCGGGGCACGGAAACACCTCTCCCCAAAGTGCGCCGCCTCCACCCACCTTCTTCTGGTCGAGGGCATTATGCTGATCTCTGAAAGCCCGGCCAGAGTGGTTGTGGCCACTCAGGTCGCGCCGACGCGGGTCCGCAGATTCGGTTTCAGGACGCATCTTGGGCTCAGAAAAGTTCTCGGGGGGAATGGCGGAAGATTCCAAAGAATCATTCATAAGCATTTAGGAGACAAGAGAGAGAGTGGCATGAATGATTGGCGGATTTGCGGTCGTTGCTGCGCTGATCGTCATCTGTAACAGCAAACTGCATGGCGAGGTGTCACAGCCTGCCAACGTGCCGTGTGCCGGAGCAGAATATTGGAATTCGGGCACAGAAAGCCGTCCAAACCTGGGGTTGGCTTGCTGGGGGCAAGCGACCCTGGGTGGCGGGACGTGCACGAAGGCTATTCCTAAAGAGGGAATCCGCCAGCTTTGCCAGCCCCTGATTGGTCACTGGGCCCTGCTCCCTTCACTGGAGTTGACACTTGCCAGGCTCCAAAATGTCAAATATTTATGTGGTGATAAAGTACAGCGACGCGATATTTTTCGATCAGAGTTTAGCTTAATCGATTGTTTCAATTGAATCAAATCGCTGGCAGGCAGTTTAATTTAATTCCCTGAACTTGCGGTTGCGATCGCTGGTGCCTCCTTTTGCGTTTCCAACTCACTCGAAGTACCAGACTGAGAGCGTGTGTCGGAGCAGCAGCAAGAGGAGGGCCCAATTCCAGGTAGCATAGCACAACACGGCACCACGGGAGCTTGATAAGCTTAAATCCACGCCGCTAACCAGCATGGGCAGAGTGTGTCAACCCCCGGCCCTTCCCAATTCCTAAACCAGGGTAGGTGGGAGGATGAATAGAAGAGAAGGGGATGTAAGGATTCGTACCAAGGTAAATAAGGGGGTGAATACGAATGTAAATGGGAGAGCGAGGAAGAAGATAAAGTTATGGGAGGTTGAAGGTGGCAAGACAACTATACTACGAAGAGCGTAGAATTCCTTCCATTTGCCTCATCGATGTCAATTTGTTTATCACCGTCTAGGTTTGAGCTAGGTACGCCAGACTATCGCAGCTTGAGCATGAGCACGTCCATAGCTACCGCCGTACAGATCCAATGACAGCTTGACATTTCATGCATCCACCCACGTCACCCTTTCGCGAAACCCAACCCAGAAAATAATTGTCATGCATCCCCATGCTTGGTGTGAAGCATTATTCCCCGGTCGGGCTCTCTGGCATAACCCTGCCCGCTGTGACAGGCGATCGGAAACGCATCGTCAATGGCTTCCGGTGGCACAATGAGTGGCACAATGGGTGGCACCCCCAGGCTACATCGAGACCCAGGCTAACCACTACAGTGGCATTCAAATGGAACGATGGCGCCTGACATCCGATCTCCAAGTAGTAGCCTCGTTTCTCTCCTCGTTCGATCGTGTCGTCACTTTGATCTTATGTTCTGAAGGAGGGTCTCTCACAAACACCATCCCACCTTTTCCCACTCCGTCTTTGGCTGGCCAACAGCCATCACAGCCGTCATGGTAAAAGATGTCCTAACCCCATCCCGAAGCCAAAGCTGTTGAGGCGTAACTCTGACACCGAAGCGTCTAGCACCCACCACGAATACATACCCGCAACTTCTCGGTGGCATCGACGGTCTACGACGATGCCTCACCAGTCTCGATCATCTCGACGAGGTCAACAGAACCGTGGCTGAGCAAAGGGAGCTCGCTACCGTGGGAGGACAGGAGAAGACACAATGAGGAGAAGGGTAGCAGCAGTACGGATGAGACGTCACCTCCAAAACAACAACGGCAGCCCTGGCATAGGCTCGGGCTGTGGGGATTCCTCACCATCCTGAACGGAACAATCGTCACAGTAGCGATCCTCGCCTTCCTCATCTTCTTATGGACAGCAGAGGGCGTGTCTGGGAGTGAGCATGCGCCGCCGCTGTGGCGCTGGGTGATGCTGGGACAGAGAGTGACACAGACCGTCACATTCCTCACCGTGCTCATTCGCATTGCCGTCACCACCCAAGCGGCCGTCTTCACCAGCCTCATGGCGGGCATCATGCTGGAGAACTACGGCGTCCCGCTGTCCCAGGTGGCTGAGTTCTCCGTGCTGAGGAGCATCAACGACGGGCCCGTCAGGCTGGCCTGGCTACTCCTGACCTCGTCGCGCAGGTCGCCGATGCAGGCCACGGTGGCCGTGCTCCTGGTCATCACCACCATCGCCATCCAGTTCTCCTCGACGATCCTCGTGTCTGACCTCGACTTCCATAATCTCGTAGGCGAGTCGGTCAACGAGTCCATGCCCGTGTTCATGACCAATGAGGTCCTCAACCTGAACCACCAGTCCAACAACTGGCTCGACAGGCCAACCGCGTACGTCCCCTTCGGCGAGATCGCCTCCACTGTCAACTCTACACCGACGGAGGCCGGCATGAGTGACACGGGCGTGGTCCGGCGGGTATTCCTGCCAGTCCCTCAGGAGCAGCGAGAGCGTCTCAGGCGGTACAGGGGCCAGTCGATCGTCTTAAACTCGCGATACGTATGCATCCGTCCCGTGGTGGACGCCGCCATCAGCGCAGCCGTCAACACAGTGCCTGGAACCTCGTACCTCCCACTGTTCCTGTCGGTCACGGGGAGCATCGACTACAGGCGAGCCTTCGTCGAGGCGGGGCTCCCCTTCCCAAGGAACTGCCCGGGGGCCAACTGCTTCCCCACCAAGTTCAACTGCACCCTGCCCCAGCTCAAGGACGACAAGGCCCACACGCGCCAGGGCTTTGCCAACAGCATCTGCCTCCCCGACGGGCGCGGCGCCACCTTCAGCGCCCGCAATTTCACCCTCTCCAACGAGCCCGTCCCAAGTTACGCGGGCGTCTTCCTCTTCCTGCGCAACAACGGCACCCTCGACCTCTGGCGGGGGCCAGACTCCAACGAGACGACGACGACCTTCCTGAACGGCGCGTTCCCGCTCCGGGACGCGCCCGCCCCAGTCGAGGAGTGGATCAGCTTCAACCGGGCCATAGGCGGGCGCTTCCAGGACCAGGACTTCGTCAACGGCGCCATCCGCCTCGACATGTCCCTCTGCTTCCAGCAGGTGGCCTTTGACGAGTCCGGCGCGCAGCTCTCCAGCCCCAGGGACCTGCGCCACCCCTCCGTGTCGTGGGACTCGGACCGGAGGCGGTGGGACACGACGGCGGTGCGGCGCATGATCGACAACGCCGGCGCGGCGAGCATGCTCCCCGCCGAGAGGGGCATCTTCACGGTGGAGTGGATCGGGGACGCGAGGCCGCGCAACATGGCCACCTACTTCACCAACAAGCTCGTGAACCAGCTGTACAACTCGCCACAGATCCGCAACGTGTCCGTCTTCATGGACCCCCTGGGCGTCGGTCTCTCCAGCTTCCTGCCCCACGTCGAGTACCAGGTGCTCTTCTCCGACATCCTCAACAGCACCAACCGGCCAGGGCTCGCGCTGCAGTCGACCCTGACCGCCCTCTCGGGCTCCGTCATCAACGAGGCAATCCCGCAGTTCAACGCCATGGGGAACGTGACCCTTACCACCTCGGCCATGGTCATGTCGCCGAGGCGCGCGGGCGGGCTGGTCGCCGTGGTCTGCATCGTCGTCGTCAACATGGCCTGCGGTGCCGCTGTGCTGACGCTCTTCTTCCTCACCACGGGCCACTCGACCAGGGGCAACTACTGGCAGGTGCTGTCGCAGGCCGTGTCGGAGCAGACGGGCTGGGTCCTCGAGGACTCCTCCGAGCTGGCGGACTGGGAGGTCGAGGCAAGGATGGCGGGCGTCGACCCGGACGTCAGGATCGCGCGGTGTGAACGGACGGGGAGGGTCCATGTGGTGCTGGCTAGCTCAGTGAGGAAAAGCAGCCCGTCCATCTGAGGGTCTTTGGCGGAAGAATTTTGTTGTTTATTTATTGAGCCCCTGCGCCTCTGCGCACCCTTCTGTTAATACTTGCTTCAGTCTATGTCGTTTCCCATTTCCTGGGATGGAGTCTGGGAGCATTTCGCATTCTATGGCTTTATATACCCTCTCCAATATCATTAGCCTGCATTGCTGTTTTATCTCGCCAACCTTGTCATCTGCGTGGTGCCTCGCTCGTCCTCTTCACCCTCTTTTAGTTACCATGAATTCACACAGCAAAGCCTCCCGAGTTCCTCTGCCTCGGCTCTCCCGCCGCCTCAAACGTCCCGTTCGGCAACAACCTAACAGCCTGAGCCGCGCTCTGCCCCGGCGCCACCCAGGAAACGTTGTGCCCGATGTCCCTCAAGTACGCCACAGTGGCGTTGTCATACGCCCACTCAAACGAGGTGACGCTCGGCACGAGCTGATCGTGCAGCCTGGGCGAGGCCAGGGCCTGCGGCGCGCTCTTGCCCCCGTCGAGCACGTGCAGCACATTCTGCACCGTCGAGGTGATGATCCTGCTGCCGCCGGCGGCCCCGACGACCAGGTAGAGCCTCCCGTCCGCCGTCTCGACGATGACGGGCGTGATGGACGACAGCGGCCGCTTCCCCGGGCGCACGTAGTTGGCCGGGCTGGGCGCGTAGCCGAACGCGTTGGACGACCCCGGGATGCTGAAGTCGTTCATCTCGTTGTTCATGATGACGCCCGTCTCGGGCACCATCAGCCTCGACCCGAACAGCAGGTTGACCGTCGTGGTGAGCGAGACCGCCATGCCGCTCGCGTCCGCCGCCGCCACGTGGCTCGTCCCGGGCGTCTCGAGCGACTCGAGCCCCTCCGGGTCGTAGTAGGCCGTGTCGTGCGTCTGCGTGTCCGAGATCTTGGCCCGCACCTCGGCCGCCGTGGCTGCCGACAGCATCCCGGCCTGGTATGTCGTCAGGCCTTCGACGTACGAAGGGTCACCCAGCTTCGTCCGCTGGGCGTAGGCGAACCGCATGGCCTCGTCCAGCCGCTGCGTCGACAGGTTGCCCTGGGCCGCGTCCGGGCCGAGCCGGAAGCCCTCGTAGCCCTCGACGATCTTGAGCGTGCTGAGCGCCACGCCCCCGCCGGCCGGGGCGCCGCAGCTCCGGATCTTGAAGCCGCGGTAGGTGATCTCCGCCGGGGTGCGGATCTCGACCGTGTAGTTGGCCAGGTCCTGCAGCGTCATCGTCCCGCCCGCCCTCCGCAGTGCTGTGATGGTCGCGTTCGCGAGCGCACCGGTGTAGAAGGCGTCGGGCCCCTCGTCGGCAATGATCTCGAGCGTGTTCGCATACCTCTTGCGGGTCATAGTCTCGCCCAGCGCCACCCGCTGCCCGTGAGGAGCGAAGTCGATGGCCCAGGTCGGGTCGTCGGTCAAGAAGCTGCGGGTCGAGTTCCCCGCCGGGGTGACCGAGTTCATGTATCGGATCAGGTCCTCGTTCACCTGGAAGCCGAACCGCGCCAACTTGATTGCTGGCGCCAGAACATCCTTCCATGCTAGCTTGCCGTACTTGCTATGTATATGGGAGAGGCCGTGGAGCTCGCCTGGGACGCCGCTGCTCTTAGGGGGTTCGTCTTCGGTTAGGTAACACGTCTCAATGGACAAAAAGCACGAATAAAAAAACAACGACAAAGGCGATTGGCGCTACTATAGGGGCGGGACAAAGAAAGTTTGTGAAAGGGACCAACCTCGCCAATCCACCATAAAGACTCGCATCCGTATTGTTCCGATACATGTCCTCGAAGGCGGCCGCAGGCGCCTTCTCCCTAAAGTCGACATACTCGTACTCCCCCGCCGCCGTCCTCAGCAGGAGGAACCCGCCACCCCCGATGCCGCTGTGGTACATGCCGACCACGCCAACGCAGAACACCGCCCCGACGAGCGCGTCCACCGCATTCCCGCCGCCCTGGAGCAGGGCCGTCCCGACCCTGGAGCAGACGTCGCACTCCGAGGCCACGGCGCCCAGCCTCGGCGGTCCACACTTCCCGGCGAGAGCGGCTGTGAGCCCGACTTGTGCGGCCAGGAGGAGGGCGGGGAGGTGCTGCGGGGCGATGCCGCCCGAGCCGGTGGGATTGGTGAGGAGGCGCATCGTGAGCTGACGGCGGCAGAGCTACTACTTTGCGATGTGGCTGGCGACGCGGCCTTTCCTAGGCGTGGCATACGAAAAGATGGAGGCGTTGGCTCCCGCCGAGCACTGGAAAGAGATCCCCCTTCCATTTTGTATCTGTGAGTACGCTGGCACTCTGGTGGTTGCGTATGATAAGAACAAAAGATATGGATTGAGGGAGGTGATGCAATCTCGATTCGATTGCGAGGCACATCTGCAGGGGTCTAGCATCCGGGTAGTTACATCATAGCGTGTATTATCCCTGCCAAGTTCCGCAACTTCCGATGGCGGCACACCAGAAGAGGCAAGTCGAAAGGGCGATGCGGGGACATCTCGCTGACCGAGGCCGCGAAGGTTGGATTTTTTTCAAGGCTCGGTATCGCTCTGGGTATATCTTGAATTCCGAGTGAGTCGATCAAATCTCGAATGTCCGTGGATCTGATATCGAATTCGGGAAAGAATAGACATACCAGAAGATGTGTAATGAGAAAATAAAAAGAACAAGCAAACATTCCACCCCTATTGGAATCACATCTAGCCGGGATTCGCCGCGATCGCGGCGAGTCTGAGCCCTTCCTTCACAGCTAATCCCTTCAATAACCTGGTGCTGCAGCCAGTCTTTGCCAACACCCCGCCGGCCTCAGCGATAGCCACTAATGAGCGCCCGATGATCACGGCGTCGCTGTGCGCCGCCGGCGCCCAAGAACTGCAGGTCCGGAATACTCAAAACAAAGCCTCCCTCTCCAAGGCCTGAATCTCTCGGAGAAAGCAGAGGAGGGCCTCGCCGCCTCGCCGCCTCGCCGCCAACACGGTCGATACCACAGGCGTTTTCGAGCGCGGTCAAAGCGAAACTCGACCAAGACGCCAAGGCGGAGCTGAGCCCAGTCGAGGAGCGCTTCTCGACCGCCAAACGCAACTTCTCGGATCGAAGATAACATATGCCGTAGCCAGGAGAAGAAGGCACGCATTCAAGACGACGACGACGAGGATAAAGAAGAAGAAAGAGGTCTTTTTGAACAGGCCTTGAAGTACATTCGGGCCAAGAAGGCTTGGGCCTCCGCGCAGCTCTCGATACTGGAGGCCAGTATCAAGATTCTTCGTCGCGAGTGGAGGGGGCGGCCTGGCGCAGAGCAGGAGAAACAGGATCTGCTGAACAGTCAGCACCAATGCGCCCCTAGCAATATGGTATGATGGCGGGTTGTCGTCGTGTTCCTGGTGATGGTGATACTCTGCCATAATATCGGCGCCACGGCCGCAGCTCTGGGCCTCTGGCTGCAGCTGCTCGCGTTGTTGTGGCTCTCGGTCTGGTTACCGCCGCCTGTCTTATCTCTCCCCATTTTCCTAGTAGGGTCTAGTTTTGAGAGCCTATGTGTTTGTTTAGAAGAGGATGTAGACGCAAATGATCTGGATGATGAATGTATGGAGGCAGAACCTGATACGGATTAACTATCAACGACGCTATAATTAATTAACTAACCCATAACTGATTGGGTGGCGGGTGGGAGCGGGTAATCAGCGAGAGGTAGAAATGAGAGATAAAAGAAAAGGACCGAAAATGTGGACTCCTAACGCCAACATATGCTTTCTTTCTGTGATACCTAGTACGATATATTGCCACTAATGCGTAACTGAAGTAATGAGGTCACTAGAGATGCGGTGCCGCATCGTCGGCCGTGTGTCAACCCATCTGATAGACTCCCCACTAACCTCCACGCGCCACCATTGAGAGCATAGTTCGCCAGGACATCCCCTAGCGCCTCCGTGGCGCTGAATCTCATCGACAGGTCCCAGGTGAAGCAGCTGCGACCGTCCTCTCGCCGACGGGGCTCCACGTGGAGCTGGAACGTGCTGGCGAGCGTCAGCGACCCCGCCACGAGGCCCGGGAAGATTGTCGGCAGCGAGCGCAGCGACCTGGCGACGGCCCGGGTGTTGTTGTTGTCCTTGGGGTCGACGGTGCGGACGCGGTGGTTGATGATGACCATGCTGCCGACCGTGGCGCGCAGCGGCTCGAGCTGCATGCGGAAGTCGAGCCCGGCGACGGCGACGCCTCGGAGCTCGAGCGCCGTCACACCCCAGCCCGCCAGCACGCCGGCCGTCTGGCGGAGGTGCAGGTCGTTATGGTTGCCGAGGTCGAGGACGATGCGCTCCAGGTTGATGGGCCGCGGGACGGCGGCCGGGTCCAGGCCGAACGCGTGGGTGCCCCGCGGGGTGCGGAGGATCACGGTCCTGGTGAAGCGGCGGTAGACGTCCCGCTGGCGCTTCAGGAAGTCCTCCATCTGCTTGTACCGCCACCGGCTGGTCTCGATCGCCACCGCCCGCCGGGCCATGAACTCCCAAGAGACCTCACGGGCCATTCACGAGGCCTGCCGGAACTGTCGGAGGGTCACCAGGTCCATGTGGCTCGCGACCACGGCCAGGATCTCCGGTGGGATGTAACTATGCCGTCGTCATCGTTTCCGGTCGTCGAGGTAACTAGCAGGCTAGTTAATATTATTAGTTACCACAGTTGAGCCCTTCGCTTGAAATTCTCTTGTGACGTGTTACCGGGAACGGTCGGCTTCCTTTGTACTCTGCTTGTGCCGGCAACGAAGTTGGTCGTGGGATCGTTGGATTCGCGGTGACCGGGGTTTCTTGGTTACGTTTGTCGATTTTAAGATGTTGCGATGGAGGCGGGGGGGTTGGGCTAACGATAGGCTCCAGGTTTCCTCAACCTTCGGCAGTTCTATCAGAGTACCACAACACTGCCGGTCAGTTGACAGATAATCAGCAAGCCAGAGAAAAAAGGAGGTGATGGCTCAAGGAAGAATGTAGAGGTACAGACAGATAAAGATCTGAGCAAGCCGGAATATTATACTTGACGACCTTAGAATGTTCTAAATTCCGATCTCTGACGCAGAAAATATTCCCTGCTAAACCGGCGCTCATTGTTCGTCATGGGTCAGCTGTGTTTATCAAATTTCCCCCTCATCATAGCGTTCCGCCCCCCTCATATGATATCACCAAGAGGTGAATAGGAGACGGTCCGACTTATTAATTTTATGAAACTTGCCAGAAGTATCAAGATAATCGATATATCGGGTCCGCTTCTTACGATCCGAATATTCCCGATGGCTACGTGAGCACGGAATCGGCGCATGTCTAACAGCTAATTACCGACTTAATATTAACCACCACGTGGTATGGGTTACGGTTATGTGGTAATACGATGAGATCTGTTACCGGCAAGTACTGGATGAAGGAAACCCTGTAAAAAGCCTAATAATTACTAGTTAAGAGAGGAGAAAAGAGATTATGAGATGATGTGTTCGTATAAGGGATAAATAGGTATATAATGGAATCTAGGAGTAGCCGTAAAACTTATGACCTGCTCGTTGGAGGGGAGAATCTAATCTCGAGCTGGTGAGATATTTTCGCCTTTCTTCTCGGCTCTAAGTGGAGAAATGGGTTTTGCTAATAGCTCGCCCTCCTTAGCTGAACATTCTAATCAAGCTCCCGACCTGGTTAGGTACAAGCTATCCCTTTCTAGCAGAGTTATACTCCTGACGCAGTCTTTCACGTTTTCAGCCCGCAAGCCACATGGCAGGTATCACGTCGCAACTGCCAACCTAGTCATTAGCAACAGAGGACATCGGGGCCAAGATAGTTGCTATTGAGCATGAATAGAGCTTTCTCATGATCCTAAACTAGGCTGTTAAATGTCAAGTAATCAGTGCCGCTGGGCGAAACGAAAAAAAAGGTTGGCACAACTAACCACCTAGCGTAATTGATCCTGCTCAGCTCCTCGGCCCCCATACACCTAGCTTCCCGCTCACCGTCCTATCTTCCCCACACAGCCTAGGTACCCGCCAGTCCTTAACAGCAAGGCCCCCTCTGTCACCATTAGCAGTTCCTACGATCAACCCGGACATCCTTCTCGAAGTTGGGCAGGTTCTTGCCAAAATAATACCGAATGAAACTGTCGCCACCGGCGGTCGGGTACGGAGAGGCCATGCATCTGTCCCCACCCTTCGGATCCCAGCCAGCGGCTATGTCCCGAATGCCAGGTTTCTCGGTGCGGAGCTATTACACATTCTTGGTATTAGCATCTGCAAGGCTTCATCTCCACCTCTTCTCTTGCAATCTATCTTCCACCTCGAAGAGAAGGGGAAGACAAGGGAAGACGAGGGCAAAGTTGACAAGTATAGGGAGACAGGACGGGGTGGCCGACGGGGTGTCTTACGGTGCCACCCCAATTACAAACAGCGAGGTAATGCCCGCCGCACACGCCAAGATAGCACTGCTTCACGGCCATGGTCAACGCCGGGGTCCCAAACACCCTGTTGAAGCCACTGTGAATCGCCCGAAGCGCACTATGCCCGCCTGAGCAGCAAGAATAGCATTCCCATGATGTGTGCTGCCGAGGGACCAGGGAGGTCAGCTGCACGCCAGTGCCTCGGGCATCACCGCGAGCTTCGAGATCTTGGAGTTCTCGGGCCGAGAGAGCGGCCAGTTCCTCGGGGGGACTGATGATGTACGGATCCGCCGAACTGGAGGGCGCGGCGTGAGCGGCGGCCGTGAGGGCGAGGAGGACCGTGGTAGGTTTCTGTTTCTGTCAGCCTTGCAGACGAGAAGGTAATGGGGTGTGGGGAAACTATAATTACCATTGTGATAGCTTAGGCTGATTCTTCTAAAGGACTGAGTTTGATGGTGGAGGGAAGTGTTGAAAGTTGAGCCTTTCACTGACGGAGGACTTCGCATTTATATAGTTTTTTTTCCCCCCATTTATCTTCCCATCGTCGAAGCGGTCTTGCTTGTGCTGCGTTCATGGCCTCGCAGTACTTTCGGTGGCCGCAAATCTTAGATCACACATCGTGAGAGTACAGTAATCCGTAGTCCTTCTTCCTGGGTCCACAATGCTAATACAATTGAGGAAGCTGCCAGTAAAGGGTAGTCTGGGGAGTTACCCGCTTGTGAAATGAAGGCATTGTGATCTTGCTCGTGTAGGGACTAGAGCGATCAGCCCATGGCCGCTTAAGACACCGAGCCATGGGCCTAACCCATGACCAGGCCTGCTGAACTCATGCCGTTGAGTGTTGCAATACTGTAAAGGCGCACACTGTAATGCGCTTTCTCAGCGAAATGTAGACTTGTATTGCATAACTGAGGAGCGAGGAGAGGCAGTACATGAAGCCCAGATGCACAGTCCTGACCCAAAATGAATAGGTAACTTCAACTCGGTTGGCTGTTTACCGAGATAATTATCTAGATGTTTGGGCATCTAGAGTGGTTGCCTCTTGTCCCAGGGCCCACTCAGGGATGAGAACCACCTACGGGGTACAAGGCACAAAAAGGTTAGCACCGGAGCCTGGGGGTTTGTCAAGGGTCTGGACCATTGGCGCTATTGCGTGTCCCAGAGGAAAATCAACCATTACACCCGCATCCGCTCGATAAACCCGCAAAGCCGCACAGCATCGGGCCAAATAAGGCTCCGCATTTGATGGGGCGGTTGTTCCAGACTTGTGCGATTGGTTGACAAATTAAAACCAACAAGGCCCCTTTTTTCAAACTTATCCATTTCAGGGTCTTCATCCCGATGACGGTGGTGCCTTGCACGGGAGGAAGAGGCTGAGACCCTTGTAGATTCTATACTATTGTACACGAAGCTTTGGTTGCTCGATTTTTCACTCGCTTCATAATTACTGTACAAACAAACTCGTGGGTCTCGATATAGCACACGCGGCGGTGTTTCCGCTGTGATTCTTAGTGCTAATTACCATGACCCTAAGAGGCTACGAGCCCGCCTATCAGGTTCCTAAGCACATGCTAATATGTCGCAAATTTGCCCTCAGTAATACAAGCCACTGCGTCGCCGCCTTACCCTACGGTCCTGAGGGGAGGATTGCGGACTTCAGGAGCCACTAGCTCACCAGAGAGACTTAGTGGAAGAATGCAATTAGGCGACGAAGGCCCGAGGCATCTACGAAAGGGGAAATTTTCTAGCCTCAGAGGTTTCATCCGTCATTCATATGCCAAAGACAGAAGGCCATGAGAGAGGGGCTGGAGTGAGATGAGAAGATGCATCCTTTATATGCAGCACGGTGAGAGGGGGAACCGAATTTTAGCGACTAAGTTATAAATATTAAGAGGCTCAAAGCAAGTGGGGGGCCTTGATCGCTCAACAGAGCATAGAGGGCCTCCTCAGATACGAACTATGACCCCAAGTGCCTCTGGCGCAAGTGTAGCAAACAGTGGGTGCGTCAATCAAATCCTGCCAGACTCAAGCTGATCTTTAGTGCTAGGCGATTCCGTCCTTCTAGAGAGAGCCTTTTGACTTTCATTCGAGAATGCTTGGGCGATCCAGCAAGTAGTTAGCTAGCTCAAGCATCAGCCCCAGCAAGGGTGAGACAGCTCGGGAAGTTACGGCTGCTATGAGCAATGATCAACAAGCAGCCAGCTGCTTGAATGAACAGCCTCACATGATGTAACACGAGGTAATGTTTGGGGACAACAAGAACCGCTACACTTGGGCCACATAGGATCACATTGGCACTGACTGGCGGAAGGAAAGCAGCAGCTGTGTTCCGAGGGCGCAACCTGCTTAGTGTGAGGAAGTGGTGGAGCAGGGAGATCGAGACGGAATGGAGCAAATCTTGATACTAATAAGTGCAGGCCTCCGTACCGATTCAGAGAGACCCCATTTCCCCCGTTGATAGTAAGACAGTCAACCCCAGTCCATTCAAGCTCATGCCACTCGCCAAAGTATGATTATTGTGATGATTCCCAGAGAGAGTGCATATTGCCTCCATGGCGCAGTCGCCACAGTTGACCCTGAATCATCCCTGGGGTTGCTGGGAAATTGGGCATCAAGGTGGGGGCAGATTTCTAAAGTCTCCCTGTTAGCTAAATGTAAACTTTTCACTGATATCTAGAACCCAGCGATCAGATCTATCAGCTAGTAGGCTAGACTGTCATTGGGGTGGGAGCGCTGACCATGGATGCCTGGCACTTGGGGGGAACAAAGAAAGCAGGCATTTCGACTCTCTACAAAATCGAAGGTGCTCTATGAGGGGCGCCTCCATTGTATTTCTCCTTGACCTCGTCGTTGTGTCCGAGCCCTTTAATATATCTTCTTCCCTGAGATTTCGTTCGTCCTTTAAAAGAGAGACTTCATTCGTTCTCGTCAGGCGGCAACTTCATTCTCTTAAGTTCTTTCACTAATTATCACTTTGTTTTTCAAACACCCTCAACAGGAAGATCACAGGCAGGCCCCTAGCTGGGTTCCCTGCTCCTGCCATTGGCGCCTTGTCCGAGGGTAGCTCTGATCTCTCGCCGGGCCGACAAATAAGGCAGTTCCTTCCGTCAGTTACGCTATCTAGAATGGCGGAACTACACGATGAAGCTGGCCCCACCCAGACTGGGTATTGCGGCCTCCCTAATTGACCACGAGAAGCGCGTTGCCGCTGATATTGCGGCCGTCTGCATTGTTTCCGGCGCCATCTCCGGCAACGCAGCCATCGGGGCGACCAGCGACTAGGCCATAGTCGGCAAGGAATCCAATGCCCGTCGTTCGAGGCCTAGCTTCAATATCAACGGCAAGAGCGGCGCTAAGGTGAAAAAAATGTCATCATCCGCAACCTTGCTATCGGCCGGGTCACGACCGAAGCCGCTGACGGCATCGGAATTCGGTGAGCGGGAAATGCTTGGGCCGATGGACTACATCGACATCCCAGGTGACCGTGCCCAGTCGGCAAGAACCTTATTAAATGATGGACTGTTTGACATCACACACAGGTCGAACAACATCATTATCACCAACAGCTACTTCCATATCCACTGGAAGGCGTCGCTGGTGGGCTGCTCCGGCAAGAACGGCTAACGGGGATGAAGACAACGGCTACCTGACCGTCACCTACACTAACAACCACTCCTACGACGCCAACTCGCTCAGCGCCTCGTTGCGGTTCGACCCGGGTAACATTTTCAACAACCACTAGTAGTAAGTGGTAATTACTCCTTCTAAGTGGCGTGTTAGTCTTCCCAAGGATTATGAATACTTTACATTAAGAAATGGGAGGAAAACGCCGTGGACGATGGTGCTTGGTTATCGTGCGAAATGCGCCCCTCGCCAACTTCCTTCTAGCTTCATAGGTTTCTGGGCTTTCTTTCTCGCTAAGCATTGCAGCTAGATACCCCACTTCGAGTAGCGAACAATCGATTAATTAATCCCTGGGCGTTTACCAAAACCGCACATTATTATCGGCACTGCCTTTATGATGATAACGTCACATATCTTACATCTGTGGAAGAGGGACCAAGTAAGCCCGACCAAGGCTCAACCCAAGTGGGCCTTGGTTGTACTGGTGGCAAGTACTCCGAGCAAACGGTAAGGCAGCCCTGTCTTGGGCTGTCTTGCCCAGGCCGTCCGTCAGGCTTCAGCTGTGAGCTGATCGTCATTTCCCCGCTCTCGATTAGGTTTGCTCGAAATCTGCTCTTTTAAGCTTCGGAGCTTCCAGAACCAAGCTAGCGGTGGTGGTCGATAAGGACGTTCAATATCAACAAACAGTGGCACCTGCCCTTTTTGGGGTCGCATTGCAGCATGGAATGCCCCCACCGTCCCTGGACGGCCCGCCTTAGCTCGCCCAACCACGGTTCCGACAGCATCAACACATCGAAGCTCTCGCACAAGCTTCCCTTTTCCGCCTATTCCTTCCCCAGAACACCCGGTTCTTTGCAGAATAGCTCGTAAAGGAATAATCTGCCAAGAAGGAGACCCTGCGGCTATGAGATCATCAACGGAGCATGTTCCCCAGCTAGACCCGCTACAGAGATAGCGGTAGGATAGAACAAGCAAGAGCTTCTCGGAATCACCGAACTTCGCAGTGTATAAGGGAAAGCTCCCGCGGTCTCGCTCTTGGGGGAGATGGCATTGGCGGACGCCACTCCATTCATGCCCTTCACAGAATTCGAGCCCTGAACGTCCCGAAAGCAAGAGCCGACAATCACCTCGTTCTGTCCATTCCGTATGAGGTCAACACCGTATCTTTGGGCGACGGCCACTTGGCTGGCCTCGACATGTTTGGCCAACGAGGCTCTCACCGCCGCCAAGATTGAGGCAGATATCACGACTGTCGAGTAGGTGCCAGGTTCCAATAGGCAGATCAATCATTATTTGACCACCCCGCCACGCCCCGGACCATGAAAGTCTACCTAGCTAACTGAACCTCTCGCCCACCTGCATAGACTCCAACGCGTGCTCTGGAACCTGAACAAGATCGCCCGTGACAATGGAGGCAACCGCGCTTTCGGTAGGGTCCACAATGCGACGAATTCGTCCCGCACGCCCAGACGCACTGTGTTCTGTTGGAGAGACGATGAGACTAATACTTCGCGGCTCCTCACAAGGTACGCCCGGATATGCCGCAAGCGTGGACTTCGTCCTAGAGCGCGCTCGCACCCGGTTCGGGAAGCAGATGGACACGTGGGTGCAACCATTCACCAACATCTACGAAGGCCTCAGGGAGATCAGGGTCACCGGCCCTGCCGGGGAGGACATCATCGAGCTCTCGCCGCAGTTCAACACCCCGGGGGACATCACCGCACCCCTGATCGACACGCCGGTCGATAACACGATCGGCTCCGGTTGCCTGCCGGAGCAGTGGGCCGGCATCGATGCCACGGGCAAGCTGGCGCTCGTGAAGCGCGGCGTGTGCGCCGTGTCGGATAAGCTGAAGAACGCGAGGGCTGCGGGAGCCCTCGGCGTCATCCTCTGGAACAACGCCCCCGGAGACTCCATCATCAAGCCAACGTTGGGGCCCGAGAATGTCGGGCTGATGGTGCCCGTCGCCATCATCCCGATGGAGGTCGGGATGGTTTGGAAGGCGTCCCTCGCTGCCGGCGAGGAGGTTGTCGTCGGCCTACTGGTGGATTCCTTCTACGAGGACCGCGAGACCTGGAACATCATCTCGGAGACCAAGGAAGGCGACCCCAACAAGGTGGTCATGCTGGGCGCCCACCTCGACAGCGTCTCGGAAGGCCCGGGCATCAACGACGACGGCAGCGGTACGGCGGCCCTGCTCGAGCTGATGGGATCCGTCAAGAAGTACAAGGGCTTCCCGCACAAGATCCGCTTTGCCTGGTGGGGCGCTGAGGAGGCCGGGCTCCTGGGCTCGTACTTCTACACGAGAAATTTGACTTCGGAGGAGGCAGACAAGATCAAGTATTACTTCAACTACGACATGATCGCCTCGCCTAACCCCATCTATGAGCTTGCGACCTATGAGAATAGTGGCATCGGTCCGCAGCTGCTGGAGGACTACTTGGTTGCGAATGGCAAGACTGTGGCCTACGCGTATGCCACACCCACCTCTACCCCCAACAACATAAGAATCGAGCCGAGGGTGTTTTTCCCGGGCCCCAGGCTAGGCGCGGACGATTGCTGATTAGAAAACTGTTTTTTCCAACCCAACCTGCAGCGAGTTCGCCGAGAACTCGGACCATGCCGGCTTCATCGAGCTCGGCATCCCCGTGGGCAGCCTCCACACGGGCGCCGACGCCGAGACGGACCCTTGCTACCACCTCGCCTGCGACGACATCGACAACGTCAACTGGGACGCCTTCACGCTCAACACCAGGGCCGCCGGCGTCGCGCTGGCCAGGATGGCCTACGACCTGTCCGGGGTGCCGCCCAGGCTGACCACCACGCCCGCGGTCAGGGGGCGCGCCGCCATGACGCACCAGTTCAGGCGGTGGGAGGCGCTCACGAGGCGGGCGCAGAGCCACGGGAAGCTCTGCGCTCACCAGCACCCGCTTCCGACTGTTTGAGCCTGTAATTATATGGCTGGTAGTGGGCGGGTTGGAGGGTTGATCGGTTGGAGTTGGTCGGTTGGGTGGGATGGGGGCTGTACACATATATCTGTGGTAATTGAAAGGATGAAAGAAATTTTAAAAAAAGGAGGAAGACAAAGAAATGGTGTTGTAAAGACGTTGCAATATTAAATGTTCCCCTTTGTCCCCCTTGCGGCCGATCACTCACCCTTCCATATAGGTCTTTACAGACCCTCTTTCCCTCCAGCTGGCATCCCGCGCCGTCTCGTGTCTCGCGGATTCCCCTAGTTCCGAATGCTGTTCATGGTGTTTCAGAAGCCCGCCTGAACCTTGGTATGTATGCCCAGAACGCGGATGAGCTCCCAATTCGAAGCCCCAAGCCCACCTGAAGCACCAGGCGTTCGTTCTCCAGGCTTCAAAAGATGTCTGGGTGGCCAAACATCACCACAGATCGTATAGAGCATCGTCTCCATGGCGCATGTCGTCTCTCAAATCCCCGATGGCACAATTGGCTAGCGCGTCAGACTGTTAATCTGGAGGTTGGTGGTTCGAGCCCACCTCGGGGAGAAGTTGTCCTTTTTGTAGTTGTTCAATTTTTGATCATTGTTGTTTTTGCTCGTCGATGTTTGTCCACCTAGCAGATGGGGGGGAATACAGTTCTTCCACAGACGTAGGTTCGCAGCAGGTTTCTGACCCCCTCCTAAGAGTCGCTAGGAACAGCCGCAGTCACCAATCAAGTCTCTCACTTATTATTAGGGGACGGCGGAACGCCCTAGTGCCCTCCGTGTCAGCAGCACTCAAATGGACTATGGCCTACGACACTGCTATATGGTTTCGTTGCATTCAGGATCTTCAGAGCAACCACGCCCTCTCCTCTACTTCGTCATGTTTTTTTCAGTCCTCAGTGCGCCAATGCAGTGCTTCTCGGGGTGTCATGGCGCCCTAAATACAGACAAAGAATCGAGACCAAGTCGCGATTGCCCACGGGGAAAGACCACAGCCCACAGACATTCTTTGTCCCCTCCTCTCCACTCGTCCCTCTCCACCTACTTGCCGTGCCGAGCCTTTCCCACTTCCCTACCAGAATGTAAGCGTTCACAGACAGTTGGCTTCCCCTTCCTCGAAAAACAACATTTCAACTCCTAGTAGTCTATTGCATGCGAGTAATTAGATTAGCAGACCAACCGCCAAACAGCAATATTGCAAAAGCGAACCGACGGCTCCTCCGCGGCTCATTCGGACGGCTAACACAGCTGATATTGCATCAACCAGATCCGGTATCTTGCCGGACACACAGCACAGGTGAGGGCAACGGTGTCTCAAGCCAACTTATAAGTTGGTGAGTCTCCACGTTTTGCTCAGAGTCCAGTCTCTTACTTCCACCCCCATCTTGTCAAGGATGCTTGTGGGGTCCACGCCAAGTTGCGGGGAAAGTGCGGTGAAGATGGGGAACCCCAAGACGCGGGGGATTCGAAGTGGGAGGATGTCTCCCACAAAACGGCGAGTTAACGACCAAACCAAGGAAACCAAGGCACCCATCAATTAGCCAGTTCGTCCTAAAGATTGCGATGGTCCGTCGCCAAGTCCTGGGCGGGCCCAGTCCCGGGAACAAGCAAGCGAAGCAGGAGGCCAAGTTGTCAAGCCGTTAAGCAGCAGATTTTCGGAACCGGACCATTGGCGTCGGCCATCATCGGGCGGATTTTCCCCCAATCGACCGGTCGAGCTTGCCATCCAAGCCATACTGTGGGATGCTTGGAGCACTGCCAGCACAATAACACGAGTGAGGGTTGACGCCCGAGGGAGCCGCGCGGGCTGGGCAAGGCTTGGACTCTGCAGTTCCTCGGCATGCTTTGTTGGGGGTCATTGGAAGTCGAGTCTCCTCGGTACAGAAGCCGCCGACACATCTTTGGGGGATTCGATGGACCATACTATTTAACAGAACGAAAGGGGCGTCCCTTGTAGAGGATGCCACGGTGAGAAGGACTGCGCCATTTGCCAATCCAATTTTTCGGACAGTCTTGCGTCCCGGCACGTTTGGTACTGAAAACGCTCTGAATATCAATTAGCATTCTGAACGGTTTCAAAAAGATTAGTAAAACATCGCAACGACTACGAACGCTACCAACCCATCACCATGGCTCCCACCAACAACACCAACCCAGCGGGGGATGACAGCATCACACCGGCCCCAACACAACACAGGGCCGTGGCCGACCCCAGTGGGAGGCTGGAAAAGGCAGCAGAGTTTCTTGCCAACCATGGCGGTGACACCACGTTCACGTATGAGGAGGAGAAGGCTGTTTTGAAGAGGATCGACATGAGGGTTCTTCCGCTGCTACTCGGGGCATACTTCTTCCAGCAGCTAGACAAGAGTTCTCTCAGGTATGCCACGGGGGCAAACAACTTTCGATCATCCGTCCATCTCCACAACTTCTACGTTCCCAACGCCAGGCCTTATTTCTAACACCGACATCCCGACAGCTATGTTTCCATCTTCGGCATCACCGAGGACGCAAATCTCGTCGGACAAGAGTACTCCTGGCTCGGCTCGGTCCTCTACATTGCCCAGCTCGTCATGCAGCCCCTGGCCGCCTACATCCTAGTCAAGCTCCCCAACGGCAAGGTCATCGCCGGCGCCATCTTCCTTTGGGGCGCCTCGCAGACCATCATGGCCGCCTGTACTGACTTCAAGTCCCTCCTGGCCCTCCGCTTCCTGCTCGGCGCCTTCGAGTCCATGATCGCCCCCTCATGCGTGGCGGCCACGCAGATGTGGTGGCGTCGGAGCGAGCAGACCATGCGGACCAGCTACTGGAATGCCATGAACGGGATTGCTATGATCCTGGGGAGTTTGATCACATATGGGCTGGGACACGTCAGCAGCGGGAGGATTTATAAGTACCGTGAGCTTTCATCCTCTCGGGAGGAGCAATGGGGCATAGACTGACATTATTATCCCTTTTTTTCCCCTAGAGACGGTCTTTCTATTCTGCGGCCTCCTCACCGTCGCTTACTCTATCATCGTCCTGGCCCTGATGCCCGACTCTCCCATGGAGGCCAAGTATCTCCACGAGCGCGAGAAGGTCATCGCCGTCGAGAGGCTCCGCGCCAATCAGATGGGTGTCTCTTCCAAGAAGTGGAGGTGGGACCACGTTTGGGAGACCTTCCTGGATATGAAAACCTGGTGCTGGTTTATTAATATCATTGCCATCTCGTGGGTCATTGCCATACCCCTTCATCCAGGACTCCGTCGTGCCCAACACCCATCTAGCCCTCCACCACGAGCCCAACCCTACAGGTACGACACAAGTGTGGAGCGTCTACTGATCAGCCGCGTGCACCAATATATAGGATTGCAAGCGGTGGGATCGGCACTTTCGGTAACCTCATCGTGAAGGACTTCGGCTACTCCAACTTCGAGACTATTTTGTTCAAGATCCCGTTCGGCGTTATTCAGGTCGTCACGATCACTGGGTCCGGATGGCTCGCGACAAAGACCGGGAAGAAAGGCCTCGTCATCACTGGCATCAGTATCCTCCCGACCGCCGGCGCCCTTATCATGCTGCTCGTCCCGCGTCAGCACAAGGGCGTGTTGCTGTGCGGCTACTACCTGGCACGTTTGCTTCCAGCCCGGTTCCTGAACAACGTGGAGGTGTGAAGCGCACGAGGGCTGACGACAAAAAGCACAATAATTAGGTCTCCTGCATGGCTGCCGTCACCCCCCTGATCTACGCCTGGCAAGCCCAGAACACGGGCGGCGACACTAAGAAGAAGTGTACCTCCGGCATGGTGTTCGTGGGCATGTGCACAGGCAACATTGTTGGTCCCCAGCTTTATTCCGTTGACGATGCGCCTTTATATCGAAAGGGTCTCATATCCAACCTGATCATGTTTGTGCTGGTTGCAGTCCTGTCAGCGTAAGTCCTTCTCTCCCGCTAATTACCACGGTCTTTGTTCAAGCTTCCACCCGTTTACATCAATATATCCTCCATCTGACATGCCTTATTTCCCCGATCAACAAACCAGTATCATCCCATTCTACCTCATGTTCCTGAACCGCCGCCACTCGAGGCGCCGCGAGGAACTCGGAAAGCACGCCGCCGTGGTGGACGAGTCCATGATGCGCCAGGGCAAGATGGAGGAGAGCAAGGCCGTGGAGATGGAGGACGGCGCCAACAGGCAGCAGAGGGCGCTGGAGGAGGACAACGCCCTGCACGACATGACCGATCTGAAGAACGAGGACTTCATCTACGTCTACTAGGGATCGAGAATCCCATGCGCATGGAAGAGTTGAGGGGTTCGGAGGGCACCCAAGAGTCGCATCCTGACTAGTTGCGACTGACTATCTAGACCCCCCAGGCTCATCTATACCTTCTACGAAGAAATGTCGCCCATTTGGCACCCCCGCACGGCAAACGTTAGCGTGTCACCCGTCACGTGGTTGTCCTGGCATCTTACCGGCGCTGTTGCCTTGGATATGACAGAATTGGATATGACAGAGCACAGACCACAGAGGAAATAAAGGGACAAAGACGTTGTTCTCGACAGCTGTTCAGTAGTTGAAGGTGCAAGCCTGTTGTGTAAGAACAAATGAAGGACATACCACCCCCCCGGAAGGAATAACTTGGGAAAGCGATCAAGGGACCGTATGAGGCCGTCGGAACATGTAATTATTTCTGGTGGGGTTCTAGCGAATATCTGGGCTAAGGGCGAGTGACGACGTAGGTAGGGACGAACATCAATCAGCACACAGAAACCAATACAAAGGTAATTATCATCTTTGCTGTGTCGGGATCTCAAACCACTGCCACCTCGATGGCACGAGGAGAAGAGCTATCTGGTTGATCTGAGGCCCCTCGTGACTGCAGGCTCGCTGCGTTAGGTCTGGTAAGTAGCAATTCTCTTACGATAGAGTTGCTGGCATTGCCAGGGACTACCTAGTTTCTTACATTCTTCAACTAGGATTTAGGTGGGCACAGCACATAACACACCCGCCTGCCCCTGGTACAACATTTATTTGACTCGAAAATAGCAGGATGCAGAAGCGAGTCCTGCGCCGTTGATGAGGACGGAGGAGGATTGAGACCGCCTTAAGTAGCCCGCTAGGGCCTCGAAGCACTCCTCTCAGAGTTAGAGGCTCTGTGTGTGGTTTTTCCCAGCTCATATAAGATCTTAGGGAAAGGAAGTTGGTCCCGAGAGTTGCTGACTCTCCCGAATAC
>PYSP01000589.1:0-10009 GCA_003049395.1 Pseudohalonectria lignicola | reverse complement strand
GTAATTTACTAAAAGGTAAATTCCTCACTGTTAAGGTCAGGGGTAAGTAAGGCTTGGCAAGCTTGGCAAGCCTACCCTTGATTTAATTCTTCCATTTTTCAATAAAGATAAACCCCTCGGCGGGGCTACTACGCAAGCACTGGTCACATGACCAGTCACACCACCCCCTAGCCTNAAGATAAACCCCTCGGCGGGGCTATTACGCAAGCACTGGTCACATGACCAGTCACACCACCCCCTAGCCTAACAGGCTACGTAAGGGCAAGCCGTGAGGCTATTCCCGACCCGTTATCATCAATGGGAGTGATGCACTATGATGGTGAGGGCCAATTTTGGGCCAAAATATGTATAAAGAATCCACCCCCGAGTCAACCCTGTGCCTAGGCCGTTGTGAGGCCTAACTGGCGCATAAAGATCGCCTGTTTCTTTATAGTGAATCCCTTCGTGAGGCCGTCGGCCTTCATGTTAGCAGTTCCCACCAAGGTGAGGGTGAAGAGGTCACGCTTGACAGTATCAATGGTCCACTTGTAACGTAGATCGATCATGCGGGTGCGGGCGGACTAGAGGGGGTTAAGGACGGTAAGCTGGGCATTCTGGCTATCGGTGCTGACGACCAGTGCCTCCTTCTGGTGATGGCCTAGGGCCTTAAGGATACCGTTGATCCAAAGGAGTGCTCTGCCCGTAGGCAGGAGGTTAACGAACTCTGCCTCCGTGGTGGAAACGGTGACGAAGGTCTGTTTCTTACTCTTCCAAAATACAGGGCCTCCAGCCATCATGACGAGCTGGCCTCCAGTTAAGGCCCTCGTCTGCAGACAGTTGGCAAAGGAGGCATCTCCGTATGCCTTAAGGCTAAGGGAATCGAGAGAGTACTACTGGCCACCGTACTTGATGCTCAAGCCGGTGGTGCCGATCAGGTAGCGCTAAAGGTGCTTCAGGAGAGCTTAGTGATGTTCGCCGGGGTTAGCATATGCCTCTTAGAGGCGGGTTATCACGTAGGCGATGTCAGGCCTGGTGCCGTTGGCTAAGTAGCTAACTAAGGCTATCTCCGATTAGAAGCGGGTGATAGCCTCGGCAGGAAGGGGGTTCCAGGAGATAGGTATCTCCTGGGTAGAGAGCTAAGGGGACTTCACGGGGTGTAGGCCGCTATACCCGTACTTAGCGATAATCTTCTCTATATAATCTCGCTGGGAGACTAAAATCGTATATGCCTTACGGTCCCGTACGAGGTTTATACCCAGGAACGTACGGGCCTTACCTATATCCTTAAGCTCGAAATAGGACTTAATACCGTTACGGATAGTATTAATCTCTTTATTAGTACGGGCCGTAATTAAGAGGTCGTCCACGTATAAAAGGATTATAACACTAGTCGCCTTATTATAGTAGAGGTAGACGTCGTGGTGAATCGGGCGGAAGCCTAATACCTTTAAAATAGGGGTTACGGTATTATACCATTAAAGAGCGGACCGTTTAAAGCTATAAAGAGCCTTATAAAGGAGGTAGACCTTACCCTTAGGAAAGGTGAAGCCCGTAAGCGTCTTAACGTATACCTTAACGTCCTTTAGGACCACAGCGTTAAAGTAAGCCGCCGTGAAATCGCATTAACGGTACTCGAGGTCCTGTATTATTATAAGGGTTAGGAATATACGAGTCGTCGTCTAATAGGCTACTGCGGCGTATATAGACGCTCGGTCAGTGGTAATAGCTTCTTTATTATTACAAACTACTTAACGTGCCCTAATCCGGTCGAAGGTGCCGTCTAGGTGGAGCTTAACGTTATATACCCACTAGCTTAAAAGGGCTATCTTTCCATTAAGGAGATCAGTTAGGGTTTAAGTGTCGTTTTTAATAAGGGTGTCTACTTACTGCTTTATAGCAGGGTGGTAATGCTTAAGGTAGTGATCAGAGTCCCGGGCTTAACGGTAGTTGCTAGGGACCGGAGGGGTGATTCCCGGGGTCTCTGTAAGGGCCGCTAGGTAAGAGAATACGTGTCCTAAAGAGGGGCTAATCTCGTCGCCGGTATATATAATAATGTCGTCGTCCTCGTAGTCGTTAATCTGTCTCTCCTCTCCATCTAAGTCGTCGATCGGTCTGAAGACCTCTTATGCGTAAATGCCTAATGTCTCCTATTTACGACGAGCGTCGCCCCGGAGCGTTATATAACGCGGAGGAGGGACAGGATGCGGCTGTCGATAACGTCGCGCAGGTGCCGGTACATCCTCTGCCGGGAGTTCCTCGAGGTCTAGGCCTCGGAGGTCAGGAGGGGAGGGCGTACGGGAGGTACCTAAGGAGGGCGCCTAAGAGATGCCCGAAGAGGGCGTGGGTAACCTTATAAAATCCTCGCTTATATTAGGTAACTTGCCCTTATATATACGGATCTACCTATTATCCCCGGAGTTGCTGGGAGGCACTCTATAAGAGGCGTTTTAATTACCTTATCGGTCTTCCTAACTGGTCCCTTAACCGGTATCTTAACCAGTTTACTAGCCGGTTATAATGCCGGTATTAATGGTCGGGGCCGGGGAGAATATCCAGTTATACTCTTACGAGTTAACCTTGAAATAGATGTTTTAAAACTCTGCCTGGAAGATATCTTCATCGTTTAAACCATCCGTAGGTGCTTCGTTATTAAAGGTGTTATACGGGTCCTTTAAAGAGGTGAGCGGTACCTTATTAAGGTCGTAGACCCGGGCATCCCGTATACGTATCACTCGCCCGTCGATATCTATACGTACGAGTTTAATAACGTTATAACTGCCTTAAAAGCTAATTAACTTACCCCTTGCCGCTTTATTCTATATCTTATTAGCCCGGGGGCGCTTGGTGATATCGTTAATATATACGTAGGTAGGGGTACCGAACGTGATGATAATATGGATAGGGGGTTTATATAGAGCTGCCGGTAAGTTAAGGGCCTTTGCTAAGGCCTAATACGGTGACTTAAAGTCCTTATTAGCCTTCGTCGGGGTGTAATTAAGCATCTTAACCGCGTACGCGCAGGTATATACCTAATAGTCTATAAGTAGGCCCGTAGCGTTCAGTCCGGTGCGGGCGTTATTAATAATAGCCTTACCCGCCCGCTCGATAATCTCGTTCATCTGGGGGTTCCGGGCGGTCGTTGTCATGGCACCCAGGGGGGGGGGGTGCATGACTTAGGGGCACTGCCCAATTAGGCAGGGCAGGGCAGGGGGGCACCCCTCACCGATAAGGTAAGATACTGCCTATCGGTCGATTAACCGCCTTCCCTTTCGGGGACAGCACCACTATAACAAATACGTGGTGCAGGCGGGCAATTCTCTCTAGCTAGCTTTTTACAATACATGACTTTTTGACCCTACTTTGACGTGACTGCCTTGCATCCCCAGAGGCCGTCACAGTCGTTATCTCCGTTGCCACGCCTCGCTTACGGTTTTAAGCCCTGATTTGTTTCTGACAGAACTTTATACCTTAGTCCAGGTGTAAGGCCTGGATCTATAGGCCTATCTGCTTCTCTAAGTAGAGAAGGTGCTACTTTAAGAGGGGAAAGATCGATATCTCGTCACGAGTGAAGAAGGCCTAGTGGTAACTAATGGCCTCGTCGACGAGGTGAACCATGTATAGGAAACCTCTAACGGAGATTGGCTTAACTGTCGCTGTATTAACGTATAAGCGGCTAAGCAGCTGGGAGGTCTTAACAAAGGAGTTATAGGAAATCACTGATTCCGCCTTTCCGAGGGTATAATCCTCGCAGTGATACCGGACCGCCTCGTTTACCTTAACCGGTATACCGGCGTCACGACAGGCCTTAAGGACGGCCTCGCGGTTTACGTGCATTATACGGCGGTATATGATCCCGTACGGCATTAGGGTTAACTTAATTATCGTCTTAAGAGAAGTGACTTTAGCCAGGAGGTTACGGATTACTTAGTCCTTATCAGGGTTATTCAGGGGGTCGATTACGTTAAGGACCGCCACCCGTCCCTTATATTAGTAAGTTGCCACTACCGTATTAGTTAGCTTATACTTAAGGCTTAAATCCTCGTCGTTTATCAGGTATCCCTTCTCTTAAAGGGCTCCCTTGGAAATTAAGTTATTAGGTATGTCAGGGCTATATAGCGCGGTGATGCGGAGGTTAGAGATATCGCCGTCAGGCCGTCGAAGACGGAGAACGGTATCACCCTTTAAGGGATACGTTGTGAACTACCCGGTAGCCGTCTTGGCCTCGTACGCCTTAGTCAGAGGCCAGAGAGCTTTAAACCACTTGGGGTCGTTATAATAGTGAGCCGCGGATCCAGAGTCGAGGATAACGTCTTGGTCAGTTACTCGGGTTATAATACTTGCCACGAGGGTCTTAATTAGTCCGCCAGGGTCAGTAGGGAGTGTAGCGTTTAGGTTAAAGGAATGGACATTAGCCTTAACTTGTCCGGAGCTACCGGAGTTGGTTATAGCTTTACCGGAGTCGGTGTCCGCCTTCTCCTTATTCCATAGGGCTTTTTCTAAGTGTAACTTATAGTAATTCTCGGGGAGGCCTTTACCAGGGTGCCACTTCCTATAAGCCTGGTACTTATACCAGCTCTTAGGGATTATCTTATTCAGCTCCTCGCACCACTTCTCGCCCTTCTCCTTATCCTTCTCTTTACCGTCGGCCTTAGTTAAGGCTATAATCGCCGTTATATCCCTCGGTATAAAAGCGTAATACTTTCTTAAGGTATAGACGACTTATACTATAGTAGGGGTCTTATTTATACCTAGGGCCGCCTCCACCCAGCTTGTTATAGTTAGGTAGGTCTTCTTAAGGCCTTATAGAAGCTAAACGTTAAAAAGGGTCTCGTGGAAGGTGGTTTTAAGGGCTGTCTCCAGCTCGGTCTTTATTATAAGCCACTTGTCGACGTACTTATTAATATCTCCGTCGATCCCCTTATTAATGACGTAGAGATCTCTAAAGCCTTTGATTTTCTATCAGAACCTGATACCAGGGTCTATAAAATCGTAAATATATCGAGTTAAGTACGGATAATATATACGGTATAGATAAATGGTAGTATAGATATCGTAGTAGGTAAAAGGTATATTATATAACTGATCCTTAGTTTTAGGAATTAAAGAGTGGGAGGTGCGTTAATCCTTTTAAAGGCTTAATGGCCTGAGGTATTAGCGAGTCGCTACTTGACCATTAGCAGGTAGCTGGCGGCCTATTATTAATATAGGCCGTGATAACTATCCCCCCCCCCTGGGGGCGATTAACTTTAGTCGCCGAAATAGGAAAGTACGAGTAGGGATTCACTCGTCGTTACCGCCTTATAATAAATAACGAGGTATCGATAACGTGGAATAGGATTAGGGTTAGGCCTTACCCCTGCTGAGAATCGCTTCCTTTTCTCTTCTTTTTCTTTTCTTCTCTACAGCGTTATCTTCTTTAACTACCCTACTAAACTTATAATCACACCCTTTTCTTCCTGGATTATAATAACTCGTTTAGTTAATCGCTACCGAAACTTAAGTTTATAATCGTGTCGTTATTTATTTTGTTCCGGCTCGTAAGCGTTTTATTACTATCCACTTACTTTCTTTCTAATTATAACTAATAACGTTATCCCCGACGTTATAAACTTCGATAAAGTTATTAACGACGATAAAAAGCTTAATAATTTAAACTCCGTGCCTTTTTACGATTCCACGATAGTAAATATAAACGACTTACCCTGCGAATAATACTTCCAGCGTATAGTCCGTATAGTAGTTGAGAATAATTCGTGGCCGAAGTTTAAGTGCGTTATTAAGAAAGTAGGTGTTAAGCGTTATAAGAAGTGCGTCGACGTAAAGGACTCTTACGAATGCGTGAGTTTCTCCTCAGCTCTCGTTCCTTATAAGAGTTTCGCTAATTAAACGGTTCAGATTCCTGCCAGCGTCTTAAGCGAGGTCGTCGACGTAATACGCTTCGGCCGCGATGTTAAGCCCCTCTGGGAGGACGCTACTAAGATTCTTCCGCCGCGCGCGACCGCCCCACTCCGTTAAGAATATTATAACCTTATTTAAACAGTCGTCCACTTATCGTCTTAACATCGCGGGGCTTTCGGTTAAACTAACGCGAAGAAGAATAAGTTACCCGACGGAGTTTTTAAAGCGTATATTTAAAAGCGCTAGGAGTTCGCCCGGCAGATTATCCCGCCCCTTAAGCTACTAGTTATAAATAAACCTTTTAATAAACGTTCGTCGATACTTAATTAACCTGGCGTTTTATAAGCGCGTTTTAATTAATACGAATACGAGCTTTTAACTCTTCCCCGCTTTCTCCTTAAAAACGTTAAATACACTCCTCTTTACATTATTTAACTCCGCGTAAACGGGGCCTACGAATAACTCTAATAACTTTACCTTAATCATTACGAGGAGTTAAGGGGTATAAAGGTGGCGGAGGCCCCGATGTCCGAGGACGGCGCCGATAAGGCGCCCGAGGACCTAAGGCGTAACGACGAAAAGTCGCTAGCCTTCCCTAAGGCAGTAAATATAACTCTTACACCGCTTATAATTAATCCTATACCTCCGATTCCTCCGCTTATAATAGCTTTAACGGGGCCCGCCACCGCGCCCGCGGCGATTTTTAAAGCTTCTGCCCTGCTTAAAACAGCTCTTATATCGGCTATAACACTTATAAGTCCGCCGCCCCCGCTTCCCGGTCCGCGGGCGGCTCGCGGTAACGCCGTAGCCCCTGTAAGGGCGGGATACCACCCTCCCCGCTCGGGCTAGGAGACTAGTCCGCCGGCGGAGCCCCGAAAGCCTTTATTTAAGTATACCCGTAAACCGAAGAATAAGCCCGCGGCCCTTAGGCCTATCGCCCCTGAACCGCCTGTCTCGCCTGCTAAAGGGCTCCCTCCGGCGATCGAGCCGGCCACACTTGTAACGCCTGTCGCCTCGTCCTCTTCTCCACCCCGCGTCGGCCTTAGGACGCGATAGAAAAGCTAAGTCATCACTATTAGAGATGACGACGATTCCGAGGACGATAATATATTTAATATGTTATAATCCGGGCGTAGGGCGGTAATAAAGTCTTCTGACTTTACCCCTTCGACCGCGGTACGTACCGAGTCCTAGTTAACGGAGTCTACCGCCGACTCGTCCTATAACCCGTCCTCTGCTCGCGGACCGCTCGATTAGGAACCGTCGGTCCTAAGCGGAGGTAGTTAAGACCATATTACTTATTTGGAGCGTAAGTTAGCCGCGGTAAGGGCTCGTGAGGCGGTAGCTCCGCCCTCCTCGCGGGCCACTTTAATCACGTCCCGATCCCGGGACCGGCGCGGCTCCGATAACTAAGCGATAATCTCTAACCGCCCCGCCGCGCGCGGGAACACCTGGATGTTAAATAGTTCATCGGGTGCGGGTCAGGAGGTATCGACGCTTAAGAAGATCTCCGGGAATGCCTTATAAATCCAGTCGACCCCCGGGGACGGCTCGCCGCCAGCCCGCCGTCGTATCTCCGGGGATAAACGCCCGTCGAGGTCTTCGGAGTCGGGGTAAGGGAAGCGCCTTAGGAAGTGAGTGTATATAGATAGTAAATAGTATACGGGGGGTTTTTTAAGAGGTTTTACCCCTTTAAAAATAGACATTTCCTCTCGGCTTGTTTTTTATTTATTTTTATACTTAAGTATCGTGCTTATCGTCGCTTTATTAGCGGCTTTAGGGAGTTATTAAGGCTTTCTTATCGGCTTTTATTCCGAAAGAGGCCTTCGTCCCCGTCTCTTCTTCCTTTATCTCTTCTCGAAGACTACGATTACCTCTCGGACATTCTCTATATTTTCACGGGGCACTTATTAGTTATACTTATAAGGTTAATCCGCCCACTTAACGAGGTAATAATTAACGCCTTTTAACCGTTTCTAATCGATAACGTCTTCCACTTCTTATTCGTCCGGCTCGTTTTTTAAGTCGGGTATCGGGAGGAAGTCGTCGCTATATTAGCCCCTCCTTAGCGTTTAAAGCTCGAGGAGCTGTACTGAGAAAACGTCGTGTAATCGAGTATACTTCTCCGGTAACGCTAGCTTATATACTTACGTTCCGATAGGGTAAAGAATCCGGAACAGGCTAATATACTTAACGGTTAGCTTGCGACTCTTTTCTTTCAATTATAAGTTTTATATCGAGAGGCTAATAAGGTCGCCTCTTTTAAAGGATTTTAAAATATACTTTCCGTTATAATACTTCTTATACCGCGCTGTAGTATTTTCCTAGTTTCGCTGGAGAGTTTTCCGTAACTTTCTTATTCTTTTCAGCCGGTTCGTTACGGTCGGTACCTCCCCCGACGACTCCTCGTCCTCGGGGAGTAAGATAAAGTTAGCGTCTTATCTTATAAACGCCTTTATCGGTAATATACCGATTATATTATTCTTCGCGTTATTATACGCGAATTAGGCCTTTAAAAGTAATTAGGCCTAGTTTAATTAGTGATTATTAATATAATAGCGGAGGTAATGTTTAATTATTTGGTTAATCCTTTCCGTCTATCCGTCGGTTTGCGGGTGAAACGCCGTCGAAAGACGTTACTTAATCCCGCTCCTAAAACAGAGTTCCTTCCAGAAATCACTAGTGAATAATAATCCTCGATCGCTAATAATCCCTATAAGGGGCCCGAAATAGTCGTTAATTATCTCCTTAACGGTTATCGCTAATTCGGGCGTTATAATATCGCTCTGGACTGGAAGGAACCGCGTTATCTTAATAAATTAGTAGATAATTACGAGGATAACGTCGACTTCCTTTATCCGATACCTGATTAAGGGTAAGCTTATAATAAAGTTTATTAAAATCTTTTTCTAAGCTTTAATCGGGAGCGGGAGCGGTTAAAGCGAGTTATACGGCTTATACCGCCGTAACTTTACCCCTTAGTAAATGTTATAAAACTATACGTATTTAACGACGTTTCGCTTTATATTTACTTAATAAAACTTCCGTTAAAGGAGTTTAAACGTTTTATTAATACCGAAATACCCTATATATAGGTTATCGTGATATAATTTTAAAAGCTCTTCCTAAACGCTTTTCTCGTCCGGAATAAATAAACGATCTTTAAAGCGGATTTTACCGCGATTATTAAGTGACTAATTAAGGTCCAGGGGACGTCTGTAACGATCTTACCTATCCGCAACTCCTCGTATTTAAGCCCTTAAAGCTAGAGTCGCTTAATCTCTCTCCTATAAATCAGTTACCAGGTTAAGAAGGGGGCTCGACGGCGACTCGGTATATAAATACTTACGAGCCGTATACGCCTTCGCCACTACCCTCGGGACGTGCTGTTCGCGACTAGCGCGCTTAAACCTAGGCCAGTTCTTATTTCCCGGCGGAACCTCCCTCGATTCCCCGGCGATTTTCAAATGAGCGGGTTATCTTACATTAGGGTATAAAGGCATCTCGCTAACCACTTACTAGACTTTAATAAGGACTTCACTACCTGTGAACACCGCTTTAATAGCTAATACTACCGCTATTTTCTATTATAACGTAAGTAGGAAATCTAATCGAGGAGGGACTAATTCGTCTTTATAATCCGGTCTCCTCGACGGACCGTTAATAGGGTTTCTCTTCCCTGGCTAATAGTAGATTACGAAGTCGAACGTAAAGAGATATATACACTAGCGTACTTACCTCCCGTTAAGCTTCTATAATTATATAAATCCCTATAAGTTACGGTGATTTAATAAAACGGAGACGGGTCGGGTGCTACCCTTTAGGTAATACCTTTAGTGTTTGAAGGTATTTACGATCGCCATTATCTCCTTATCGGGGGTGCTGTAGTTTAACTTAGCCCCTTTAAACTTCCTCGACTAGAAGGCGATAGGGTGTTAAACCCTATTAAACTCTTAGGAGAGGATCGCCGTAGCGGCGAAGTCTGACGTATCCGTTTCGACCCAGATCGCTTATTAGGGATTAAAATGTGTTGAAAAATGGAAGAATTAGATTAAGGGTAGGCTTGCTAAGCTTGCCAAGCCTTACTTACCCCTGACCTTAACAGTGAGGAATTTACCTTTTAGTAAATTAC
>PYSP01000588.1:0-10287 GCA_003049395.1 Pseudohalonectria lignicola | reverse complement strand
CTGTTGAGGTCAGGGGTAAGTAAGGCTTGGCAAGCTTGGCAAGCCTACCCTTGATCCAATTCTTCCATTTTTCAACAGCTTTAATATAATTCGAGCCTATATTACGTGATTACCTTGAAAACGAATATGTAGAACGAAATAAAGATAGTAAATAAGTGTTTAATAATTACGACCACTTCGAAGGACACTTAAAGGAGGCTTTCAGCGACCGCGATAAAGAACAACTAGCCGAGCGCTACTTTATTTAATTAACTTAAAAGGGGTTAACTTTAAAATATACCTCGCGGTTTCGATAAGTCTCCATTAAGCTCTTATAAGGGAAAGAGGCTTTTATAACTCGGTTTTATATAAGATTAAAAGAAGAAGTTAAGGACGAACTCGTGAAAGAGGACCGACTTAATATATTCTTTAAGTACGTAAAGATAACTGTCTAGATCGATAACTGTTTTTACAAGCGAAAGATAAAACGGAAGAGTAAGTTTAATAATAAACTCTAGAATTGAACCACTTATCGATTTAATATTAATAAGTCGTGGTAACGGGTTTAAATAAATACGGGTTACGGTTATTATGACGGATTTATAAACTTCGGTGTTATTTAATATAATAAAAAGCTATATAAAGACTTTAAAAGTAAGAAGGATTTTAATTATAATTAATTTAAATATATAACCTGAGAATATTTAAAGAAGTAATGACCGGACTTTAAAAAGTACCACTTAGTTAATTTTATTTAAAAACCCGATACGATTAATTAGGCGCTCTTATCGTAAACCGCGTATTATAATAATACTTAGTTTATATATTAAGACTTAAAAACGGAGCCCGGTGGTATTTAAAAGCACTTAAGAAAAGAACCATCGTTATATTTAAACGACGACTTATTAAGAAGGAAGAACCGTTTAAAGATAACAAGCTTACCCTGGACGATTTTATCTTAGTAGCAAAGAAGGACCCCGAATAATTATAAACGCTCGTTATTATAAAATAAAAACCTCCCTGAAACAGCTTAAGAAGTAATACTGATGACGCGTTAAATAACGTCCGGTATTATAAGATATGATACCGGCCCCGGAATAGCGTATACGAGAAATAAGTAAGCGATCCTTATTAAAACGATTAATCGGTTATATTTTTAACACTCGTACGTTTAAAAGTACGAGCCAACCCTATAATATAAGAAAAGGATAAAGGAAACTTTGGAAACTACGAGTACCTCGATTTAAGAAAGTTATTATATAACCTCCTCTTTTAAGCGGAATACTTCGTAAATAATTATAAGAAATCTTACGTAATAAAGGTATAAAACGACTTTTATTTACAATGAAAAAGGTAAAACTTTATCATTTATATTTATTAATTTAACGAATTACCTTATTAAATCTTATAATTTTAATATTAATAAAATAAATAGGTTATTTTTACCCCTTATAAGTAATACTTAAAATGTTATGATAACAAGCCCTATAATGAATAAAACGATTATAGAAGAGTAATTTACCGATTATAAATACTTTTAAAAATATAAGCTTAATACGAGTTATAACCTTTAAAAAAGTTAATTACCGCCTTATAGGATTTTAAGACCTTAAGAGAGAGCTACCCCTTTAAATAACTAGCGATGCCTAAAGCTAGAATCGTTAAAAACGTCAGTTTACCCGAGCTTCGATAATAACTCGCGGAAAAAGATAAAAAGATAGATACTGAGAGAGTAAAAAACTAAAAAGGCTAATTAAAAAATGGCACCAGTCGGCTAAATAAGTTAAGGGAATTAAGGGTTTACGGATGATAAGTATTAAGTACAAAGAAATAGATAAATTTTAAACTAAATGTTAGAATTTTCGGAAAGACGACGTAAGCTCTTTTAAATAACGGAGCTTAAGGAAGTTACGCGTTACTTAAATGGATTAATTAATATAAGATCTTATAATAGTAAAAAGATAAAATTATATAAGTTATAACGCGTAAAAGAAGAACTTATTAATTATAATAAAGGAACTGTTAATACAGAGATTATAACCTTTTAAATAATTATCAGCGATAATTAGGAAACGATTACTTTAAATTTTACGGAGATCGGATAGTAAGAGGTAATACTTAATATCCCTTGGCTCCGGAAAAATAACCTAAGGATAAACTAGATAATAAGCTAAGTCTAATAAAGCGATTTAGGTATAAAGTAGAGTTTAAAACGAGGACCCCCGAGTAAGTTAAAAAGGATTTAAAGAATAAAAGGATTATAAGATTAAGAGAAGGGAATCGTAATAACCCTTAATTAAACCTGAGCCTTAGCTTTAATATTAATATTGGAGGAAGGAATGAGGATTACATATAAACGAGCCTGATTAAAAATATAAGTGATACTTACGGAGGATCGACTTATACGAGTAACGATAAAATGTTAATAATATTGGTAACTCTTTACGGAAGAACTCGAAACCGGCTTACCCGAGTACTGGTTATTCGATTATAAAATACTTTTAAAAGAAGGAATTTAATTTAAGTTTTATAAGATTCACAAAACTAATTTAATATAAATAAAAGCTTTCGATGATTACCTCTAAAAAAACTCAAAGAAAGCATACATTAAACCCTTTTTATTGCTTATAAAATCCTCGATCCTATTTATTTTAAAGAAGGGACATTTACGAGAAAACCCCCGTTAAAAACTTTATATAAATTATTAAGAATCTAATGATATTATTATTAAAAAAAATATTACTTATTACTTTTAATTAATCAATTACGAAATTTCTTTTATATAACTTAATAATTTATTAGGTTAAATTTTTAAAAAGTATATAACTTTATTAAGATAAAGTTAAATAAAGAATCGAAAATTAGGTTCCGTATTAAAATAAAGGCAGTTTGAATATTTCGTTATACTTTTTAATCTTATTAACGCTTTATTAACTTTTTAAGTTATAATTAATTCGGTATATCGGGAGTATTTAAACTCGTTCGTAATAATTTACTTCAATGATATTTTTATCTTTTTAAAACACTCGAAAACTATTAGTAATACGTTCATTAAGTATTATAAAAGTTAAAGAAAATTACACTCCTTATCGCCTCAAAAAAAAAGAGTATTTTTTATATTTAAAAAGTTACCTTTCTCGGACATATTATCTCATTAAGCAAGATACGAATCAAAGATTTTAAAATTATAACCGTTAAAAATAGGCTTATTTAAGAAACGTACGGGATATTCTGGTATTTTTAAACTTCGTTAACTTTTATACGAAGTTTATTAAAAATTAGGGAATAATTATTACCCCGCTTCTAAAGTTAATAAAGAAAGATTAAATTTTCGATTGGAATGAAGAAGCTTATTAAGTATTTAACGGATTTAAGGTATAAGTTATTAACGAGCTAATTTTAAAAATATTAAATTTAATTAAACTGTTCGAAATCGAAACAGACGCTTTTAATTACGCGATCGGTGTATAACTCCGATAAAAGGACGAAAAAAAGCAGCTATACCAGTATACTTTGTTCTTTAATAAACTTTACTGGTAAAAACTTAATTCTTAAATTTATAATAAGGAATTTATAATGATTATTAAAGCTTTGGAGAAATAAAAGCTTTAATTCGTAAGAATTAAATATAAAGGTAAAGTTTATATAAATTATAAAAACCTTATTACATTTATTATTAATAAATATTTTAATAAACGGTAATCCGATAATCAAAATTCTTATTAGAATTTTATTTCTAGATTATTTATTAGAAAGGATTAGAAAACGGATAAGCCGATACCCTTAACTGATAAATTAATTATTAGGAAATAATCCTTAAGGAGATATAAACCCTCCTCGTAATAAACGAAAACAAAGCTCTCGTTCCCGTGTAAAAGAACTTAAACATAATCATTAGAAAATAAAAAGTAATATAGGAAGGAATACCTGCTTTAAAGGAAATTAAATAAATATATAACGTATTATTATGCGGTTATTAAAGAGTTAAAAAGCCTTAAAACTGACTTTAATAAGATCTTAACTTTATAAGAATATAATAATAAGTTTAAAATATAAGATAAGATTACGAAACTTAAATAAAAGGTAAACTTAATTAATATAAAATTTATAACCTTTTATAACCCTTATTATTACCGGAGTTATTATAATAATCCCTAACGTTTAACTTTATTATTAAATTATTATAATTCAAAATGCTTTTAATAAGCATAACTTACGATAATATTCTAATTATTATCGACTGTCTAATCAAATTTGCCTTTTTCTTCCTTTATAAAAAGGGAAGTAATATCAAGGAACTCGTTTATACGTTCTTTTAATATCTTATTATAAATTATAACTTATTAAAGGAAGTAATTTCCGACCGAGACAAACTCTTCATATTACAGGTTTAAAAATCCTTAATTATATAATTAAGGATAAAGTATAAATTATTAATAACCTTTTACTTGTAAATAAACGGATAAACAGAATCGACGAATTAAATACTAGAATAATACTTACG
Source organism: Pseudohalonectria lignicola (assembly GCA_003049395.1). Taxonomy (NCBI): domain Eukaryota; kingdom Fungi; phylum Ascomycota; class Sordariomycetes; order Magnaporthales; family Ophioceraceae; genus Pseudohalonectria; species Pseudohalonectria lignicola. Next base: position 5,804 of record PYSP01000588.1, on the reverse strand, counting down.
TTATTACATTAATTACGAATGAAGTAATTAAATATAATTTTTTTAACTCTTTAATTCGTTTATAATAGCCCCGAGTACGAGAGTATAAAGAATATATTATTCTACGTTAATTACAAGCATATTCTAAAAATATATTATAAGTTTAAAAAGTCCAGTATGGTATTAAAAGCCTTTATAAAACTAAAGAAACCTTAATAAATATATTAAGAATTAAAAAAAAGGCTTTAATTTATCTGAGAAATAACAAGTAAATACGTTAATACAAAAAGGTTAAAAAGATTAATCGTCGAAAAGGGGGATAATATTTATCTCCTCCGATATAATATTAAAATAAAACGTTTTAATAATAACTTAAATTTTAAACAAGATCACCTTGTTTAAAATTAATAATATTATCTCATCGGTTAATTATAAATGCAATTTACCTCTCATAATACGGATTTATTTAATGTTTTATATCTCGTTATTAAAATCGATATTATAAAGGTTACCAATAAACGATAAAATCGAAGTTAATTTAAAATAAAAATATAAAGTTAAATAAATCCTTAATAATAGGAAAAACAACAACCAAATTACAGAGTTTTTAATTAAACAAAAGAATTATAGATACGAGGAAAATATATAAAATTTTAAAAAACATTTTAAATCTCCTTTATTAATATCCTTAAAAATAACTTAAAAAGCTTTAATTATAATCCTTAATAAATCTTTAATAATATTTATAAAAAGTATAATTAATAAAAAATTTAAAAAATATAAATGATTAATCTAATATAATAAAAAAAGGAATAAGTATTAAATTTAATTAAAACTGAAAGAGTTAAAACCACCTCGGGATAAATTATAAATTAATTAATTAAAACGTCAAAAGGAAGCTTATTCCCCATAATAGAAGTAAAACGCTCGTTACGTTAGCGTTACTCCTCCCGCTTTACCTCCTCCTTCTCGACTTTCTTTCATTCCTTTATATTATCAATTCCCCGGCGTATGGTGCATATTATCTTAACCCATAGTTTATTTTGTTTCCGAAGGCGGAAGACCTTCGCTTCAGCCTCCTCAAGCTCAGACTCAAGTTTAAAGTGCTGCTCAGCGATCTTCCGAAGCTGCGCACTTGAAACCCCTAGAACGTCGTAACCCGAGCGGTTAGAACGAAGACACTTAACACAACAAGAGGAATCTTAAGGAGCAACCTCACACCTCAGGATGCCACGAGACTCGTAAAAAGAATAAGAAGGCATTTCGATCACTAAAGGAAGGAGGGCAAATAAGAGGTTATCTTAAAATATAAGGTCGTCAGGCCTATATTTACAGGGGTTCTTTACTTTACGCATACGCTAAGAATTACCAGTTACAGCACTTAAGGTCATTAAAAACTTTCACAGAATAAAGTTTCAGAAGTTCGTACAGGGCTTATTTCCGCTAAATCAAGCAATCACAAATGCTTTATAACTTATAATGCTTTAAGCGCTAAAACTGGTATTAGGAGCGCTATATTTTCAGTGGTGTAAGGCTTTATAAGAGGAGACAGTTTTTTATTTTTCTTCCTCTCATATACTCTGCGACACTGTTCTTAGGTTCTGCACGGCGTAAACTTTTCCGGTTCGGAAAGGTCTTTTCCGAAGAACTACTTTTATATGGGGAAAGCTAAAAATCGACTCATGGCCATATAAAGCATCTCTGAATCTGCACTTAAAATCTCTCCCAGGGTAATTAAAACACGCCTAACGTTAAATATAATTAAATAAACACCTTAAGCTTAAAATAGAAAAGTATTAATAATGATATAAGTTAACTTAATAACTTCTATAACTAGATAATAATTATCTAATTTACCGTAATTATAATAAGCATATTAAAGTCTTAGCGCTTAAGTTACTAACAGAGGTAATTTATCTAGCTCCCGGTAGGCTTAGATTACGTGTATTAAATTTCTTTAAAATGTTATTAATATATCTTTAAAACGTAATAAAGGCCTTTTTTAACCCGAAAAGTATTACTGATTACTCGTATAAACCGTATCGGGTACGGAAAGTAGTTTTACACTCGTTTCTTACCGTTATCTTAATTTTATAAAAGGTTTAAACTACGTTTACCTTAGTAAACTATTTTACGCCCGTTAAGTTATATAAGGTATTAGAGATAAGCGGGAGTCGGTACTTATCCACTTTAGTCATTTTATTTAATACTTGGTTGTTATAATAGAGGCGGAGCCCTCCCCTGGGTTTCCTTACGAAGAGGATAAGCTTAGGCCCTGGCTTTTAAATTATTAACCTTAGTAAATCCTTTTTCTAAAAGCTCTTTTACTGTCTTTTATAGTATTAAAATCTTATCCCTTGATATAATATATAAAGGGTTAAACAATAAGGGTAACTCGTTTCCTTTAGGAGTTTTTAAAATCTCGATATAATAATCCACTCTTAATTTATACGCATTTAACTTATCTGCCTTTTATTTACGGAATAAAAGGAGTAAGTGATAAATCTCTTCTGGGACTTATTTCCGTAATTTTACTTATTTCTTAAGCCTTTTAACTTATAATGTTTTATTAATGTCTATTATTATAATCGCCTTAATCCCAACGATTCCTTTTTCTTTTACGGTATTAATAATCTCTCGTCAGAGCTATTAAATAACCGTTTTAAACATTACTTTTTAACCTTATTATAACACCGTTTTTTAAAGTTTCACCCCTTTTTAATATATCGTCTTTATTTTTACGCAGCCCCGTATTATAAACGCTTCTTATAATAAATAAAATATATTTTATTTCTTATTAATTACGATTTTCTTAAAATTACTGCTTAATATAAGTTTAACATTACGTAAACCTCAACCCGCTCTTTTAAACTTATTACTTTAATAATATATAAGGTTATTCCGGTTACTTTACCAGTTATACCCCTTATTATCTCTTTTAATTTCAAAATTTATATTATTTCCTCTTAGATTATTATGAAGCATTTTGTCACGGCCTGTGTTAATAATGGACCGCCAGCTGCCTGCCAACGGTCAGGCAGCGACTCGCCGATGCCTCAGGCCACCAGGCCTTTAAAAGGATTGATGCACCTCCTACTCCTTCGTTCCTGGAACCAAGGATCAGTTATGCAATACACCTTTTGCCTACTACGATATCTGTGCCACCTAATTTATCTGTGCCGTGCATATCGTCCGTACCTAACTTGATGTGTTTACGATTCTATAGACCCTGGCATCAGGTTCTGACACATTTACACCTATCGTTTATAAAAGCATAAAAGATTTTATTTCCATTAATTATAAATAAAATGTATATAAACCCTGTCTCTTTTACCCTTAATAATATATTTATTACCTTTGGCTCTAACGCTGGACTTTATATTAAAGCTACTCCTTTCCCTCCTCGTCTGCGGTTTACAGAGCGGGGATAAAGGTATTTTCCTTTTCTACGAATCTTATATTTCTTACGGTTATTAACTTCTTCTTATATGGGTAATTCTTTATAAAATTCTTAAAGCTCCCGTAGCTTAAATACACGCCCTTTTAAAAGCACTTCTCTTATTCGTCGTCGGTCACTTAAGACCTCGTGTCCCGGGCTAAGGCTGCCGAGATTTAAATAATTCATCCTCCCCGACCACCTTCTCGCCTTTATCCTCTTCCTCTTTATATACTTCCGCGCCTTTTAAAGCGTATAAAGCTTATAATAACATATCTTTCGCTATTTACAACGTGGCTTTCCTTAGCTCCTTTTATTAACCCTACTGTTACGTTAATATAAATTATAATCCCGCCAGACCCCCCGCCGTTTTTAATATTAATACCCTCCGTTCTCTGAATCCAATGCCTTTTTTATAGCTTTTTAAACTAAGTAATTTTTTTAAAGTTCCACGCTAAGGGATAAAGTCGTCAGATAAACTTATTATATTCCGTAAGTATAATTACCAGTACGAGTACGTCTTTAAGCGACGGGGTAAGAGAGTTTCGTAATTAAGTAATGTTGAAAAAATAGAAGAATTAGATTAGGGGTAAGCTTGCCAAGCCTGCTAAGCCTCACTTACCCCTGACTTTAACGGTGAGAAATTTACCTTTTAATAAATTACTCTATTCATTCTTACCAGATTCGGCAACTTCTTATATCGTTAAATAACTCTCTTTTATCTCTATATAACACATTTAAATACACGTACTTTAAACTTACTAAGAGTTAAATAAATTACCTCTATTAATAACTTAAGCGTTAAGACTTTAATATACTTATTATAATTACGATAAATTAAATAATTATTATATAGTTATAAAAGTTATTAAGTTAACTTATATAATTATGAAAAATTTTCTATTTTAAGCTTAAGGTGCTTACTTAATTATATTTAACGTTAGGCGTATTCTAACAGGCTTGGGAGTGATTTGAAGAATTTCTCTAAGTCAGATTTTAGGTGCAGATTCAGAGATGCTTTGTATGGCCGTGAGCTGATTTTTAACTTTCCCTATATAAAAGTAGTTCTTTGGAAAAGGCCTTTCCGAACCGGAGAAGCTTACACTGTGCAGAACCTAAGAACAGTGTCGCAGAGTATATAAGAGGAAGAAAAATATAAAACTGTCTCCTCTTACAGAGCCTAACACCACTGAAAATATAACGCTCCCAGTACCAGTTTTAGCGCTTAAAGCACTATAAGGTATAGAGCATTTATGATTACTTGATTTAGTAGAAATAAGCCCTGTACGAACTTCTGATACTTTATTCCATGAAAGTTTTTAGTGATTTTAAATGCTGTAACTAGCAATTCTTAGCGCATGTGTAAAGTTAAAAACCCCTATAAATATAGGCCTAACGACCCTATATTTTAAGAACTAAGCTTAAAATCGGTATCCTAGCCACTTTTTCTAGCTTTAATAAATGTTACGTAGAGGTTAAGGGGCGGATCCGTCGGACGGTTCCGACACGGATTCGGCGTGGATCCTTGGCCTACGGATTGGCCATGGATCTGACTGTAAAGATGCGCGACGGATCTGACTCAAGTCAATCCGCTACTGACGGGTATATAAGAGTAGATAAATTCCCTCACTTTTAATAAGGACGGGGATAATTTAATATTATTTACTCACCTAAGTCACTAATACCACTCTCTCCAGCGATAACGCGTAATCACCACTTTCTCTAGCATTCACATAAGAAACCGCTTCTATATATTAAGTGTTAATATAATATATAATCATAAAGATATCCTTTAATTCTAAAAGGAATTCTCCGAAGGGTTATTCATCCTCTTCACAGAGGTTCCGTAATATATTTTATACTCTTTACTTCTCTTATATATGACTAAAGGTATATATGGGATATTTAAATAAATCTTAAGGGTTAAAATTTTAATTAAGCCCTCTGCTTTCTTAAAAGTATTATACGTGCATTATTTTATTCTCCGGAAAGGTTTTTAATACTTTATATTATAATACTTTATTATTACTAATAACCCTTATTAACTTATCAGTATTATATTTAAAGATTAAGCTGTTAAGGTAAAAGTAAAAGTTACTTATGCTTTTATCTTAACAGGGCTATATTAACAGCTTACGTTTTATTACTTCTTTATGAACTATAATCATAAGTGTTATAACTATTAATTAAATTATCAAAGCTCCTCGTTCGATTAAAAAGGTCAGCCTTCGCGTTAAGGCTTACGCGATCGTATTTATAACATTAGGGGTAGTGTTGAAAAATGGAAGAATTGGATCAAGGGTAGACTTGCCAAGCTTGCCAAGCCTTACTTACCCCTGACCTCAACCGTGAGGAATTTACCTTTTAGTAAATTACTCAGCCAGTTCTT
>PYSP01000587.1:0-10348 GCA_003049395.1 Pseudohalonectria lignicola | reverse complement strand
TGGTAACTAGCAATTCTTAGCGCATGCGCAAAGTAAAGAACCCCTGCAAATATAGGCCTGACGACCCTGTATTTCAAGAGCTAGTAAAGGGTATATATATTTAGGAACGTCTAGGCTTTAATACCTGTAAATTCCGTAATATACCCCTGCAAATACGCCACTACTTCTACCTGCGATAGCGCCCGCTCCGTAAAAACCCTATTTGCGACTCTCATTAAGAACTGGCGCGTTTTATTCTCTCGCCCGCTATTCTCAGCCGACTCCGAGCCGTTATTCGGGTAGTGGTCCCCAGTTAACTGGTCCCCTGCGATCTAAAAGAGCTCTTTAACTGCAACCGCCCGTTTCCAGACCGGGTCCTCTACTTTAATGGCATAATTCGTCACGTAAAAGATAAGGGTTAAGCTCTTATATTTCGTTATAATGAAAGAGATATCGTAGTTATATCGTAAGCCTACCGCTATAACCTTATTCTACCGATTTACTAACTTATAACTGCGCTGAATTTATAATACACCCTCTTTTATAAATGAAGTTTTCTCCACTAATTTCCAGGGTGCTTTAAACCGGTAAAGATCTCGCCTTTTCCCTTATCCCTTAAGAGAATATTTCACGCACGTAAGGCTGTGGGTGTGGATCTAAGTGGCGCCGGCATAGAAGTTANTTAAGAGAATATTTCACGCACGTAAGGCTGTGGGTGTGGATCTAAGTGGCGCCGGCATAGAAGTTAGCTTCGTCCTCGAATGCTGCGGCGAACTGTTCTCGGTTCTGGAGAAGCGACGATATATCCGCCGTTACCGACCTATCCGTCCGCGCTACGGCGAATACCTCTTCGTTTAAATCCTATAAACGTTATTCCTTATTATTATCTTACGCTTAACGTTCTTTTAAACCGGTGATTAGTTTCGGTATAAACCTTTATAAAGATATTATCTATATAATCGAATACTCGCTCCCGATACGCGGTTTCGTCCTCTCTTTAGATATCTGTTATAAGAGAGTTTAAATATATATTACCTTAAAGCTAAAGCAGGCCGTGGAGGTAAAGCGCGCTATATTCGTTAATTTCTATAGCTTTAAAATACTAGCTAATGCGTCCGAATACCGAGTCCTCTCCGATCCTTACGTAATACTCGAAGAATATAAAGATCTCCTTATGAAAGAAGATGGCCGAACTAAAAGGGTCCGATATCGCGAGCCGGACCCTTTTATATATTTAATCGAGGCTTATTAAAAACGCTTCGGCTTCGGCTGGCTCCTAAGTGCGATATGCTACGAGCTTAAGCTTAAGCGGGTTCGTAATATCGTTTGGGTTAAGTGTAAACCAGATAGCCAGGATGCTATATCGAATTATTAGGGACTTAATCTTTCGCTGCATAATTAAGCGACTCTCCCTCGATATAAGCTACCGATAACCGTAAAGTAACAGGCTTTATAGTAGTTAATTAACCCCCTTATCCGTCGTCTTCCCGGAGGCTTTTAATTCGGCTTTAACGTTCTCGAACCTCGCTACGGTTAACGAACGGACGATACGCTTTACGTCTAGGAAGTCTTTCTTCCGCACGCTCGCTATACTTACTCGACGGTTTCTTAACCTGACTCCTATATTAAAGACGAGAAACGCAAAAACTAAATGCGTAGTAAAGCGCCCGCTATACCGCTAGAGTATTAACTTGGCCTAACTCTTTAAGCTTATATTCCGTAACGATATAAGACTCCGCGCACTGGCCTCCGTTCTATAACTAGACGGTCCATCTCCTCCCGCATTTATAACGCATTCGTCGGCGTAACGGGGCCCTCCTTTACTAAGTGGGAATAATATAGGGAATGTCTTTATAAAGAAATGCGCGTTAAAGGTATCGGTAAAGTCTTCACCCTTAAAGATAAAAATATACGGCTTAATAGTACGTTTATAACGCACTTTAGCCGACCCTGCTTAAGTATTACCACGCGTTTAGCCTCTTAAAGTATTCTCCCTTATAGCCCCGTAAAGATACCATAACTTCTTAATATCCGCTATATTAAGCTGGTAGTTTAAGCCGAATATGCCCGACGAGCTAATTTTATAGACTCGGCCTCGGGTATCGTCCTACCTATCAGCACTTATATCTCTATCGGCAGGATCGTTACCGATCGCGTCTCCGTAGATGCTCTATCCTTCCTTTAATAACGTTAAAACCTCTTAAATATCCGCTAAGCCCTGATCTTTAAGGCCGCGCTCCGTTGGCGGGACGATATACGCCGTTTATATCTTCTCCCTCGCCGAAGGCTCGTTCCACTTTAATCGGTTATAGATTTAAAAAGGCACTCCGTACGGTAGTGTATCCCAGCTATTTATTTCCACCGCGTCGATAATAATATTAATATAAAGGGGATTATGCCTCTTTAGTTATACTAACGCCTTTTCTATAACACGGCGCCGGACGGAGAGAAGTGCCGTGAGATCGCTCGGTATCGGTTTCCCGGGTCCTTACTAAGATATATATATATCGTCTATTACCTTTAATAATAAATAGGGGAGAACTCTTATTACGAGCTCTTATACGTTATTAGGGAATATTATAAGGTGGCCCTTAATATACCTCGGATAAGTCACTCCCTGCCTATGTCTTTCCGAGGCGCTGTACTTCGTGATGAATCCATAGCAGGAATTCAGCGTAATAAGCTTCTCCTCGACCGGCGTGAGGCCCTTTAGCTCCTCCGGGAATATATACTCGCATCTTAGACGGATTTGTAACTGGCCCGCCGGGGATAAAGCACCTTTCCGCAGGTGCTTTACGCACTCTACGTAACCAGGAATCTTTTCCCCTACGGGGAAGTATATACCGCACTTAAACGGTAAGCTATCCCGCTTTTTAATAAAGCTTACCGTCGACTAATCCTAATTAACCTCCTTTAACTCGGCCGTATTAAACTTCCGATAATATATTATACAGGTATATATCGGTAAGGTCCTTACGTTATAAAACGCTTTATAGAATTTCTAAACGGTAGATACCTTCTTATTATAAAGGATAGGCGTATATTATTCTTACTCTTGAGATAACCTTTCTTTCTTAACAAACTCCCTATCTAAACTGCTTAAGATACTGGCGAGATCTTCCATCTGCTCTTCGTCCCTTCTCTCCCGGCCGATTACCATCCTGGCGCGTTTAAGCCGTGGCTGATTATTATTCGGCGGACTTTATCTCTTTCTCGGCCCCTGAGATTACTGGCTCGATCCAATCACGTCATCCTATACTAATATACTACTAACTAAAACGCCCCCTGATTATCCTTACTCCTTTCGTACTAGAAGCCTGAATTTATCGAGCCCGAAACCCACCGGTAAATCCGTAATGGCTAGCTTCCTAAAAGGCAGGGTGATTTCTTCGCCGTCGTTTTTCTTAATATACGAGTCTTTATAAAACCAGGCCTTTAAATTAATTAAATCGTCTTATTTAATAAGGTAAACCAATTCCTTAACCTTACGTCGTCCGAGTTATTAAGCTCGCTTATAAATTAACTTGTTTAACTTTATAACTACTTTATCCTAATCGCTCACCTTACGAGCCGCTATATAAAGTTTATTACAGAAACTTAAGCCTTTACCCGCCCACTAGTAATATTAAACCTTATCTCCGCCCCAAATACGGCCTACCGTCTTTAAAGGCGAGAGACTTATCGATCCCTTACCCCGGTCGCTCGTCGCCCGGTTATTCTGGTCCGCAGCCGGCATTTACCTTAGGGAAGAGCCTCCCGGCTTCCGAGTCCGCCGTTATCGAGAACCCTCCTATCCCCTTAACTGTTTATATTCCCTTTACGATGCTTCGAAAACGTCGGCTAATATACGGATTCTTAACCCTGTAAGTACCGAAGCGTCGGTAACCTCTCCTTACGCCGAGCTCCTTTCTACCCTGGCCCTTTTATAATCGCTTTATACAGTTTGAAATACGTTTACCGATATCCGAATCTCCAGACGCGTACGCGCCACATTCTGCCGATTACGCTTATCGTAAGCGTTAAAAACCTCCGGCAGAGACCTGCGGACTCCTCGCGGATCTGGATTTCCCTCGGCCCTAAGCTGCTCGCCCTCGTTTCGCCCGGTCCGAAACACCTTAAATAAATCTCCCGGCCTAATAACGGCTTTCTTTAAGGAGGCGTTAACCTGCTCCCGCCGGGGTTTCCCCTTTACCCCTTCTTATTTATACCCCTCCTCCGCCACCGTAGATATATCTATTAACGTGCGGATCCCCACGCCGGTGAGGACTCCGTTTTACCGACTCTTAACGTCCGATTCGCGTAATATATTAGGCTCACTCAAATGATCCCTTCTTAAGGCTCGACTTTTCTCTGCCCTAGTAAGTTTATACTACCCCTAGGACTCCTCGAAGATGTCCGCTAATGTTTAAATCCTTAAACCCGCGAGTGCCACGTTCTTACGATTACGATTAGCTAAACCCTAGGAGTCTTAAACAGCTCCGTTTATATCGATTTTTTCTCATTAGGAGTTATTTAAGTCACTCATTTCGGTCCAAATACGATACCCGATCTCACGCTAATGCCTTTACGGTGGTATAGCTCCTTTTCATTATACCCCCTTCCCCTTTAATTACCCGTTATATTATTTACTCTTTCGTTCTTCTCCGTCCCTTTACACTCTTTTACCTACTCCTTTTATATATTAGTCCTCAGCCCGTCCGTGCCCTTATATAATATAGTTATCCCTTCCCACCCTGCTATTCGGAACCCTCCGCTATAACCTTAATAGCCTTAACTCGAAATTTAATAAGCTAACGATCACTTAATCCCAGATCTTTAAATCCTATACTCGGTTTTATATTATCGCCCTTAACCCTTAATACTAATTAGCTCTCCTAATATATTATTATTAGATTCGGACCTTAATAACCTTATTATCTTTCTTATTACAGACCTTTTACCGACTTTATACGCCGAGCGGAGTTATACGATTAAAACTAAAGATATATAACCGACGTATAAAGAGCCGTATAATTAAAAGGCTACACTTAGCCTTAATTAACCTTAGTTAACTCTAACCTTTACCTTACCTTAATCCTACCTTATCTTACCCTTAACTTACTACGATTAGCTTTAAATAGCTATTTTATAAGTCGTTTCGATTCTCTTATACGCTTATTAAATTAACGGGCTATATAACTTATAACTGGAATATCTAACCGTAGAATATAAACGGATATATCTAATAATCCCCCCCTTATATCTATCTCCCGGTAGTAAGTAATATTCGCTAAGACTCTTAGATAATTATAAGATTATATAGATAACCCTTTCTCCCGAGTCCGCTCTATTTATTTAACTCACCTCCAGTTCAATCACTAGCTATTATATATTCCGCTTAACTTCTATTAACATATCTCGGTAATCGACGTTCTTTAATACTATCCACTTGCGAGATTTTATAGATAATATTATTAACGACCCGAGCCGCGAAAACGCACCTAATTACGTAGAGATCTAAACCGATATTAATATCTTCGAAAAGGACGGCTTCTATTATTCCGTTATTAACGCCGACCCTATTCGTACCCGTATTTATACCTATTTAACGCGAGAAAAACGGGACCTTTATATTCTTAATACTTTCTTTTATACTAACGGCTACTTCTCTGCCACCCCGTCTACCGATAACACCTTAGAAATTAGCGTTTAAATCTTTAATCCTTTTAACTTATAAAGACACCCGGGCGACGCGTCCGACTTTATCGAGTATCGCCGCCACTTGCCAGAATAATAATACCTGATAGTAATTATAATCGGCTCCGTCTCAGCTCGCTCTAACGTGCCCCCTGACTATACCGAACCCCGCCGCTTCACCATCGAAACGTCCGTTTACGATATATTAAAGGCCGCTCCGGTTCCATTCTCGGTCGCCTACTTCTTATAAAGTACGAAGCGTTAGGAAAAGGTTAAAATCCCTCCGGCGGGAGATTTACTCAGTTTTACCGTTAAGGTTATTAGCCGTATTATAGATACGAATTAACTAGCCCTCCGCGTCCTTAATCTAACTTACTTACCTCGACTTACCTTAACCCCGGTTACGCCGGCCTTAACTACTACTTTACTTATTAAGCGATTTAACCGCTAGGAAGGTCGAGTACCTTTATTTACTCCTTCGAAAAGACCTCGTTTATTAAAGCTTATACACGAAGTTATAAACCCGCCTAACGAGAATCTATCCCCGTATAACCCGATTAAACGTCGTCTTAATCCGCCCTACGTCGAGGATATCCCGGAATCCTTACACGGCCCGCCTTCTCCTTTAACCGCGGTTAACTCTATAGAATCCTCTCTTATATCAGTTCCCTCCCCGGACCTTAATAGTAACTCTCGCCCGCATCGTAACCGTTATCCCTTAAAGAGATTGTAAATATAATTTCCAAACGTTAGAGGCTGGCTAAGTAGCCGAAGACCTCTCTGAAGAGGAATTAGATATCGGAAAATTTCCTGGGTATCGACTGGAATAGATATTAAAATAATAATAAAAATCACCGTATCTTATTCTTATATAATCATTTAACTTATCACTCCCGTAAGGTCGTAACGTAACGCCTATATGACTCCGCGTAAAGGCATTATGCGTGATCGACTTACCGCCGGTGGAATAACACGCCGACGATAACCAGGTGGGCGATAGACACCGAATACCCCCGGGCGACCCTTACGGGCCGGTCCACCGTTCCCTTCTATATCTAGGTCGGACCTTACCCCCTCACCCCGGCGGTAAGTACGTCCCCAGCTCACCTCGGCGGTAAGTACGATATATATAACTAATGACGTAACGACTCCCGTAAATACTTCGTTACACGGGCCTAGCGGCTAGGGAGATATAAGTCTATAGTAGCGATAGCTTCAAGTCCCTTTCGCGACGTATAAGACGCCGGCTCCCTGTCCCGAAGGCTCGATAATATATAAGTGTCTCCTGGCCGCCTGCTCTTTACGACTTAGTAAATACCGCCACCACGCCGTTAATCCCTAAGGCCAGAGGAAGTCCTACGAGATACTTACTAATAGGCTTCACCTTAATGGAAATCCCTTATTAATTTATATAAATCACCGGCCGTTAAGGTTAAACCTATATGCGCTACGGGTATATGCTTAAGGACGGAGATCCTCTAACCTCGTACGGGGACGGGAGGAAAGATATATAATACTGGTCTTTAGCTGCTTTTACTTAAGCGGTAGCTATCGCTATAAATAAGGCCTTCGCGAGATATAATTAAACCCGACTCCCCCAGTCCCTCTATAGATATTAGCTGCTTTTATATAGGCGGTAACTATCGCTGGATAAGGCCTTCGCGGGATATGGCTAAACCCGACTCCCTTAATCCCTGCTTACCGTCGACGATAATTATAAGGGCTAACCCCTTAATCTCCCTACGTAATCGCCTTAAACTTAAGTTTTAACTACTTTTACTTAAGCGGCAGGCATCGCTTAGATACGACCTTCTCGGGGCATAGCTAAACCCAACCATATTAAGGCAAACGGTATTACCTGATAACCGCATTCTAAGGTAAATGACACTACCTGATAACCGCATTCTGAGGCAAACGACACTACCTAAGAAGGATGCTGACGCTGAAGACCGAAGCCCTTACACTATCCTTACGCGCCGCTCACCCGACGCCTCAGCACTAGTAAGCCAGTGTATCGTAATTTTACGCCGCTCACCCGACGTAATAGCACCAGAACCACCTAGTATATCGTAAAGGTAGTTCCCTACCTGGGAGGAAAGCCCGGCGAGCCGAGTAATCCCCCTTAAGCAATCCCCTTAAGTAATAGCGCCGGCGATCTGAGGCTCGAAGCCGACTGCGGTCACCTACCTTACTTATTCCGTTACGGCCTTAACTGATATACTTCCGACGCGCGGTATACGACCGCGTTGCGTGCGGCGTGCTTCGCCTTATATTAAATAAAGGTTAAATAGTTAGCTTATTCCTTATATTAGAAAGGAACGTTACCTGGGAGCGTATACGGCTAAGCTTTTAAATTGGACGGGTGAGTTAGGGCTGAAAGGAAGCTATTTTAATAATTACAGATTGGTAAATGGGTAAGTTTAGGTTAACGTTAGGTTAAGGCTTAAGTTAACGATTTAGAAATACGTTCGTTGCTTCTTAAAATGGAAAGAGCTTCTAAAGGTAATAGCTGCCTTTTTACTTAAGATTTTCGAAAGAGGTTCCCAACTTTCCGAAATTAGTAAGAGCGCCTTAGCCCGCGGCTGCCTTTTTTATTATAAATAGCAATTTCTGTCATAAAAGGTGGTAACGACGGCGGCGATATAGGAGCCTTACATCGACTACTCCGTAAATTTTAATGCATTAGAGATGTGTCACATTATAATCAGTAATCATAATAATAATCTAATCAATCAAGTAATCGATTAATTAACCACTAGCTTCTAATAGACCCTCCGATAGCAAACACCCTACCAGCGCTTACACAACTACGTTACGTTATAAGAAGGAGTCGATCTCTCTCCTAGAGACTCCTGGAGGCTGGAAATAATAAGGCCGTGCCGAAGAGTCTCTCCGTACTGGCCACGTCACCAACGAGATCCCTTAAGGACCGTCTCCTCGCGCGGGAAAGGGTGCATAAAAGAGATTCACCCCTCTCCTAAAGCCGCTCGCTTACCTATTTAACCACCCACTTAGAGATCTCTTTTTAGCCGCTGAGAAGGCCCATTTACAAAGTCACAAAGATAGGTACCTGGATGGCCGCAGACCGCTTAAAGGCGTCCGGGCCCTAAGGAGGTGGCGATGGTAGCTGTGCTAGAGCCCCACATCCACCACACTGCAGATTTTAATGCTTTAGAGATATATCGTAGTTGCAATTAGTAATTATAACAAATAATAATAACAATCCAATCAATTAAGCAATCGATTAATCAACTGATTTTATCGGCTTCTGTGATAAATTCGTTCCTCAAGGCTCTTTTAAGCAAACCGCTTACGGTTTGCGTCTCCTATCTTATACCGAACCCCCCGAACGAAGACCCACATCGACTCGTTAAAATATCGACTCGTCAGAATGAACAAAATCAGGTGCCAAATCAGGTGAGAGCGCTAAAAAATTTGCTGTGCTTATGCTTCCGTGTCCTCGCGCCATTTGCGTGACTTTTCGATTTTTTTTCTCCCCGTGTTAAGTTTATCGAGTAATCTTTCGTTTTCCTAATCCCTAAAGGTTTAAGATTTTCCTTATTTATCCTTTTATCTAATCCTAAGATCCCGTATCCTTAATCGTCGCCTCACTCAGTAATTCTAACCTCTCCTCTGCAGCGATTATATTATCGGGCACCTTATTACCTATAAAGTCCCTCTCTCTCGCCTTATACAGGAGTATAACGCCGTCGAGTGACGGATACCGCGATAGTTACACGTATAAGCTATACGGGTCGTATTAGCTGGGAACGGCCTACCTATTGATATTCGTCGTTCTAATTCCCCGTAATTCGAGTGCTACCCGATTTAAGGTCTTACCTTATACCTTATAATCCGTATAAGCGAACGCCGCCGCATACGGTAATCCCTTACGGACGACGTCGTTTTATTATTATAGCCGCTTCCTTTAATACTTTATTTTAATACTTATAAGCGTTAGAAGGATAATACCGGCTAGTATATTAACGAAGTGGAAATCTTCCGTCGTCTCGGATGTTAAAAGGATCCCCGCCAGCGGACCGAAGTGGAGGATAATATTGGTAGAGACTCGATAACTTAAATGCGCTTTATTAAAGATAATATCTAATGCCATATAACTGGTATTATTTACTAGTTTAAGGCCTTAATAGGTGTTTTAATTTACGACGACGGGTATACCGGGGACGAATATAAAGATAACCGGGACCGGTATAACGTTATTATCCCCGTGGCTTAGGATTATAAATACCTCCTCCTCCGTCGGCCGGCCGTCCTTCCACTTATACTCGGAGATAAATATTCGAAGCGGGGCTTACCACTATCTTTAAAAAGATAACGCCGCCTCGATATTCAGGTTCTATCGATTCCTATTTAACGGCGTTATTACCGTAATACCCGACTCTTATAGGATCCGCCTTCCCTCCTAATAACACGTGCTATTCAGTAACTCGATATCGGATTAATCCTAAATGCCTCGGCGGACTCGAGTTAATAACCGTTATAATCGTATATCTCCCGCGGCACGGACCTACTCGTTCAGTATAATTACGGTGGTAAATTTCTTTTATAAGGCGTGCGTTTTATTATATTGTTGAAAAATGGAAGAATTAGATCAAGGGTAGGCTTGCCAAGCTTGCTAAGCCTTACTTACCCCTGACCTTAACAGTGAGGAATTTACCTTTTAGTAAATTAC